>OZ014418.1:6568774-6856274 GCA_963965975.1 Xestospongia bergquistia
GTACTTGCTATTGAAATAAAGAGAAGAATCAATCCAATAACTGATCCTGGTAACATTGTTATAGACACTTATTCTGTCACTGCTAAAGCAGTATGGCAAACTGAAGACAGCTAGCCCTCCAGTATGACTGTTATTATAGACAGCTTCCTCTGTATGCCACTAGACTATTAATACTACTACAAAGTGAGTAGATGACATTCATTGTACTATAACATATTGAACATAGTTGATGCATAACAAAGTCTTCCTCTCATGATTATAGTAATGCAAAAACTGACTTCATCATATCATTACATAAGCATTAACAGAGAGATCATTCACTGCAGTAATCACTTAGTGTGTTATCTCTCTCATTTAGTGAACATTTGTGGTTTCATCATACTCTGGAAGTGTAAAGGTCATTAGGTCATGTGCTATAGTAAACTGTTTCCATTGTAAACTTCTATCAGTCACCAATATACCCAAATTTTTAAGCTAGAGTTTCTCAGAAATGTTCAGAATCAACTCATACTTATGATTTTAATGGCTATTATTATACTAAATAGAAACTGTGACTCTTACATAATTCAAGTATGTAGATATTTGATAAGAACACAGAGATCTAGATCTAATGTTTTGAGAAAGAACTGAAAATCAACATCATACTTAGTACATCATAGGTTACCAATGATGTTTCAGACAACACCACACGTGGAGATAGTACTGTGTTGTTGTCCCTCTCATTCTTCAGGGAGCTATTTCAATATCATTTCCTGTTAGGCAGACCAAATAAAATAGCAGCAATTAACAATTCCACATCAGAAGCAAATTACAAAAGTTCTGAGATAATTCTTTCACAGAATAAAAGCAGATTATCCTTGTACACAGTAATGATAATGACATTATAAATTAGTACTTTTGTCTTTGATTGAAACTTTGGCCTGTGAAACGTTAACTTAAGTTGTGTCCAAAGATGGTCATAAAAGGCTTTTAAACAAAACGTAATAACATTATTGAGCTTTTTGTTTATTAATAAAATAAAAATTGGCCTTACCATACCCTCTTAAAGGACTGTTTTAAAAAAATAAATCAAATCATAAAAATATTTTCATGTCAACCAAACCATACATCAAATCAAATCAAGATGACAGAATAATTATAGAACAAATGTGCTTGTATTAGCAAGCTGTGTCATTGTTATTGAGTGATTCTGATATTTAAAATGTTATTATAAATTTAGACAATACCTTTGCTTTTGTCTAGCACTAACTGAATTCATGAAAGTATTTATTATAGTTACAAAATAAACAATAATCCTTTAATTGCATGTTTGTAATTTATAACTTTTTTCAAAGACAATATATATATATAACAATAATAGTATAGGGTGATAATGTTTGAAATTATATTTACTTGATTTCATTAATTTTAATTAATTCTCGCAAAATGTTGGAAGAATAATGTCTTTCTTTATAAGGTGCTGACAAGCTGCAATTAATATTATTCTCTTGCAGGTACCTTTTCCATAGCAAATCTCTGCAGAAATTCATATAGTTATACAAATGAATTAGCTTTCAGAGTTCTATCCTTGCCCATCTAGCTTGTCACAAAATGTGAGTGCAAATATAAGCATGATACAAACTAATGAGTTAAATGAAGAAATGGAATGACATGCCTTTAAATGAGACCATGATGAAATAATACATATTAGTTGACCCATACAATGAATATAATTAGTATAGTCAATCTGGATGTAAACTTGTGAATATGTAAAACTAGATATATTATAGGAATATAACTGACACTTACCATTACATGTTGTTCCATTTCCTGTATATCCAGTTTGACATTGACATGTAAAGCTACCATTTGTGTTTGTACAGATAGCATTTTCATGACAATTATTGTCTTCAGTATTGTAACATTCATTAACATCTAATAAAAAAACATAATTAATTAGTTGAAGAACTGACTGAGCATCCATCAGATTATAACCAGCCAATTTAAGGAATAAAATTAAGTTCTTTCATCCTGCAAAACAAAGATCTCCCTTACTGTCCTATGGACCTGACTACAAAAAGCATTTTGTTGTTATTATTATTTGCCTTTATTTTTGCATTACTTGTTTCTATTTAAATTTTGTCAATTGTTCTAAGTTTTTGCCACAAATAAGGCATCTAATGAGTGCCAAAATGTTGGCTCCTTCAGTAATAAAATTTTGATTAGTGAATACTCTAGAAAATTTACTGTTAACATTTGTGTGATTGTGTTATATTAGAAAGAGATCATTGATGATTACATTCCAATACAGCCTATATCCAAAAAGTACTATAGGAGTAATGTTTAGCAAAATAAATTATGGTGTGGTCAATTGCTTTTTTTATTACTAATCTTTTAGACACTTGAAGAAACTCTCAAAATGCTTCTAGAAGAGCTTGAATTGTTTTATTTGCAAACATTTCAATAAAAATTTAATTATTATATAAAGTCATTAAGTCAGTAACCCAATAGACTACTCTTCTATATAGTCTTATTTTAATTGAATGATGACTATATAGCAGAGTATACTAATTAGAACCACTAATACAATTAATAGGGGAATTGGGCAATACTTTAATATTATATTTTATATCAATATTTCAAGTATTGATAACGTATTGGCATCATTAGTAGTTCAGTATCCTATTGATACAATAGAGCCACACCCTTATTTTAATCACATTTCTTAGATAGATTCAGATTTAACATGAATTTACATCTATTTTGTAGCTATAGTGTTACCTTTATGCATACCAACAAACTTTTAGCTATGAGTGAGCTTGTTCATATAAGCTGAGCTTAGATATTTGATAATGGGATCACTTTTAAAGGTAATTGCTATGAAAAAGTTAATAGGATGTGTCCATAATTAGCTAATATTAATATTATATCAAAACAGTATTGATACTGATGGCTTTTGATTTAAAAGTACAAAAAACTGTATTGTTTGAAAATATGCCATATCATCCACCACTATAATGACTACAAATTAATTATATGTCACTTCAAAGAGCATAATGACCCAAATTAAATGCAATGTGACTTAACAAGAGCTTAGTTAATTTAATGACTTATTACATAATATGTACAGGCAACTATATTAATTAATATGTAACTGGTATGGGTAAGCTTTTAAATTTAAGGAAATGTATTCAGTGATCCAAAGAAACAAATGCTGACATAGACAGATTTTAGTTGGTTTCTTTCCTTAAACTTTAATTCACTTATAAGATTAATTAATGATTTAATTATGTAAATATTGATACAACAGCTTTAGTCTTTCTTTCACTTTGAATTTCTAGTGATTCTGAAAATTCAAATGTATAGACACAAATAACTCCTTTTATATCCTGTTATAAATTAATTATGTGACTATCAAGTTTCAATTTGTATTTTAAAGGAATTGCACATGACACAAAGAAGCTCTTAATTTATTTAGTGAGCTGAATATCCATTTATATTCTATTGATGATATGTTACATATCATATAATCAGTTTATTATGTACATACATTACCTGTGCTACAGTTTTTCCCTGTGTAGCCTGTACCACTACAATCACAGGTATAATTATCAGGGACAGATCCTAATATACAGTTTCCTCCATTTTTACAAGGAGTATTTCGTAAACAAATGTCAATGAGAACACATCCAGTACATGTAGAATTAACTGTTTCACCAAGACCACATGTAAGATTACAGGAATCTAAAATGAATCTAATATAATTACATATAACATTGTTATTGAACATCATCATACCAATTTTGTAAACAACATTACTCCAATTTGAAATAGGAGAGTTAAGACAAGCGATATTATTTACTTGAGACTGTCTCGATAACGGATGATTATTAAAGAAATAATTACTTGCACTAAATCCAATTGTAGCTAAATAACATCCTGTCCATGTGAGTTTGTTACACTCATACGTGAAGATAGAATATGTAGTATTGCCTTGAGAAGCAAGTATAACTTGAAAGGAGTTTTTCTATAAAAGAAAGTGACATAATAATAATAATAATAATGATTATGAACGAACAGTGGCACAGGTGCTATCACAGGTAGAACACACTTCAATCCATTGAGCCATTAGTATCCAGTCAGCATTGAATGTCACACTGGCATTTGAAGCTAAGAAATTATTGACCAGAGCAATGGATCCAATAGAATCATTGGACTGTTTTGTGACTATAATATAGTTAATTTGACCCCGTTGTCGTGTATCTATATCAGTCCAATATGGTGCTATCACTTTATTAGATATTGGAAATGTCTCTGGTGTGTAATCAACATAAGATTGTCCCAAACTTATTTGTCCATGAGTATTGATCTGTATATTGAACCAAGTATGCTATAATATGTATATTTCACACACTTACATATGCAGTAGTATAAGTACTATCTCCAAACTGTAATGGAGAAGGCAATGATACTGACTGGCTGCCATCAAGAACTCCTCTATAGACACTAGCAGAAGAGCCAAAATTTAGGAAGGGTAGATAAGAAAGAGCATTCACAAAAGTACTTGCTGTTGAAAGTAAGAAAAGTATCAATCCAATAACTGATCCTGGTAACATTGTATGACTTGTGTCTCAGTGTCACTGAAGTTAACTTTGCTCTCATACAATTCTATACACTTCATACTTCCTTCAAGCACGAAACTATAATAATACATGTACCATAATTACAATGTGTTGATATGCGGGTCGCCATATTAGGTGACAAGACCGGATAGATCAATGATAATTATCTACCATAGCTTAATAGATTACTTCTTTTATTTCCCAACTTTATGGGCGTGGCTCCCGTAGATTGTATAACACTATACTGTTACAAATTATGCATTGTTTTAAGAGCTATTTGTCTACTCACAACAGTTGCAATCTTTAATACTAGCACATGATGTAAAACAATGTATATTATCTCCATAGTTATGCATAATAATGTAATGATAAATGTGTATGTTGATATGATCATCTGTCCACGTAAGTCCATGGGCATAAAACTAGATACAGAATCTGTGCTCTTCTAATAAACAGGGAAGCATTTTTCAACTTATTTATATTACCAATTAACTTGGATATATTTTTTGCTTCCTCCGTTTAAGTTTATTTATTGATCATAATAAGATTCATTAGTACATTGTCTTTTGTTTCCTCCCTCCTCCTATTCACAAGTCGATTATTGAATTTCTTTTGCAATAATGAGTATCAAGTCTTTCCACAAAAACTCAAAGAAGGCTAGCAAGACCATCACTTACTAAAACTAAAAACGAGTGGCTAATGTTACATCAAAAATTCATGAAGATAGGCGTGGCGATTATAGAGCCATGAATAATATAAGTTTATTAAGAGATATGAAAAAACATTAAGATGCGTGTGTGCAACATTGAAGAATGGATGACGATGATTTTTCTGAAGTTCCTGCTGCTTGTGAAAGTAGCAAAAAGTTTCCTGAAGTTGGACTACAGAATCTAGGAAATACATGTTTTGCAAATGCAATAGTGCAATCACTGATTCATTGCCCAGACTTTCACAGATATTTGATGTCACATAAGGAAAGTGGTATGTAACTTTAATATTTTTGTCAATTGTACATTGAATTGTCTGTCTTTTTTTCAAGAATGCACAGGTATATTTTGTATGGTATGTGTACTAAAAAAACAAAACAAGAATTACAAAATAGTTCTACTTCAATTGCTCCTAAGGAGTTGTACAAAAATATGAATAGTAAGTCATAATATACAATATTACTATGAATCATCTTTCCAAAGAAATATTACCATATTGGCAGTTTAATAATCAAGAGGATGCCCATGAATTTCTATGTGGAATTCTTAAGAGCCTAGAAGATGCAGACATTAGGTAATTATTATTTTCAAACAATAATGTAACAAACAATATTAACATAATGTTCTATGTAGTTCTTAAATAAACATTGGCATTGAGACTGCAGGTGAGTAAAATGATTTATATGTTGATGACCTTAAAATCCTTTAAAAAATACAGTTCAATGTGTAGAATGTAATGCAGTAAAAATAACAAAACGTATCAGTCTCACATTCAAATTGATACACAGGTTGGTTAAAATACAACAGCTAGCTATGTTGAAGTAACTGTTTTTCAGAGTGAAAATGTACATAAAGGTATTAGTAAAAATCACAAAGAAGAAACGTTGTCTCTTGATACATTGCAAACGGTACATTTCCTAGCATTTTCGGACTGATAGTAATATATTATCTACTAGATGTGAGAAAGATACTCAAGCTGTTTTGAAGCAAGTTATATCCCACCTGCCATCAACGCAAATAATTCATATCAGAAGGTAGATAAATTTATGAAATTAGATGACTAGTGTTACCACTAAATTAAATGTAAGGGGTTACCTGGGAGAGTACACATGCTAAGAAAGATAGTCGGCATGTACATACTACTGAGTCAGTAGAAGTCCATGATAAAAAGGTGTTTCAATCAACTGAAGTTATGAGATGACATAATTAACTTGCTCATATTTAGGCAAACAAAAAACGATATATTCTGTCCTCCATTATTGTGCACATTGGCTCTACCCCACAAACAGGTCATTATGTGTCATATACTCATACAGCTGAGGGATGGTATGAGTTTGATGATGCATTGGTAAGTTTTTTAATTCAGTATCAATATCATAAAAATTTCATGATAGATGACACCAACAGACCTGGCAAATGTTTTAACAAAGGAAGCATATATTCTATTCTATACTGAGGTTTGTGGCTGAGGTTTAGCACACACTTGAGTCTGACATTGATCTCAGTGAAATGGATGTATGATATGATGTGTAAATTACAACATTCCAATCAACACTTTTCTGTCATTTTCACACTAATATAGGTGAAACATGAAATCAAAAAGAAGCTAAGTTTATCAAATATGACAAAACTAACAGAATCCACTCTTCTTACAAAGAAAGGTTGTTGCTGATATTAATTACATTTACCATAGTATACTACATTCATTTAGATATGGAGAAGTGTTTTCAAATGCAGTCACTTACTTCAACAGTTGTGTCAATTTCTTGGGAGAATGCACAGCAAACATACAAACAGCAAATTGATATCAAAGGGACTGATCTCCAGCATCTACGTCAGGTGTGGGAATCAAGTTCAAGTGGTGAATGTTGGCTCAATGACAATGTATGAAATGCAACAGATTAAATTATTAATTGTTACTCCGCCTACTGTTTATTTAATTACTATGAATATATAATATATCCATTCATGTGGAAACAAACATTCCTATGGAAACATTCCTGTCTTTAGTCGCTTCTGACTAAAAGACCATGGGTCTACTTGTAACTTTATCAAATCTTTGGTAAGAAAAACTATGAATAGATTGATAACTATATTACTATCAATGCTATGCTTTCAAACAGGAACAGCCCATCATGGAAAGGACACAAGAACAACACAGTCCTAACACTTCTTATCTTAATAAGGGTCTACCTGACATTAGTTCCATCTTCTGACATAGCTATTACCCTACTCAATGCCCAATTCTATTTCAGACTCAATGATATTATTAATATCCAAGTTGGTCTGTGGTTTTCTATTAATTCGATCAGATCTCTTAAGCTACTTTATCATCTTCACAAATGGAAGCCACTTACTACATTGCTTCGACCAAAATTTGTTTTAATGTCTGCTATTTTGATAGCATATGATGGATGGCTTATCTGGTTTATCTATAGTGTATGGACATCTAACTATGCTTTTGTGGTACAAATGTTTGAAGTGATCCCTGCATTAACTCTTTTTGTTCATTCCAATTACCAGTTTTATTTTCTGGTCACAGAGCAGATTGAAGAGGCTAGACATCAAGTTGACATTGAACACTGTATTGGGTTCAATTCTTCCATGATTGTCCATCTAATCTCCACACTTTATCTTGACATTACTTTTCAAACTCCTGGTATTTTTCATAATGGGCGTATTCTGTCCATTTTCAAGTTCATATATCATTTATTAGCTATTAGGAAGTTTCAAAAACTAAAGCATGATTTTGAAGTGAAGACAAAAGAAAAGTGTTCATACCTAGGAGTTAAAGTTTTAGATTCTGTTGATATGGACTTCAATAGAAATACTAAAAGCATAGAATGGGTCGGATATGGATTGAAGATAACAACAAAAGAAAGTATTGAGTTCAACATTCATGTAGATATTGTACAACTAACAGATATATGTTTACCAGAAGGTACCGAATTGATTAGCCCTCTGTATTACTTCAAAGCTGACGAGATAAAACACCCTGTTGAAGTTGAAATGCAACATTGTGGAATAATAAAACCAAATGAGAGTATTGATGAAAAGGAGTTTGATGAATTCTGTTTTGTCTTTACAAAAGATAATGAACCTCCGTATCGATTTGAAAAAGCAGATAAGAGGCTTTACTCTTGTGATTTTCGTTCATCAATTGGAACAATGACCACTACTTCATTCAGTTTTTGGGCAGTTGCAAAGAAAACAAAGAAAAGTTTACACAATTTGAGACATTTAGCTAGATTGTATTATTCATCATCAAAAGGTTTACCAACTCAATTGACCTTAGTTATTGCTCAAAATACAGAAGCAACAAAAACTGTAAGTAAAATTGTGCAATTGTTCATGAAAGTACATGTAAATATTTGGTATTAAATGTTTCTTTTAACTGTCCTATTCCTTATCAGCAATTAGCACAGAATTTTCACTCAAATTTCTTGCGTGGACCTGAACACGAAAAAGTGATTTTTGCTTCAAACTCAATAACAATAAAAATACTTAAAAATCAAAGCATAAATAACATTCTGTATGATGGATTAACAATTGATGAGGAATGGAAGATAACACCCAATATCTTTCCATTAGAGGTATTGGTTGCATGTACATGTAATTGTATGAGCTAATAATTTTTAGGTTGAAGAATGTGATATACAACCTCTTAATTGGAAAGAAATCAGACTGGAGCTGAGTCAGAAAAGTAATTCAACAACACAAAATCCTACCTTTCCAAACAATGTCTCTCTATATCTAAGTGGCTCTCAATCTCCGAATGACTTTCCATTACGAATAAAATATCCAAATAATTATGATAAAGAAAGACCACCAAATCCGCAATTAAATGAAAGTAAATGGAATTTTAAGCATGTAACTATAGTGTACTATACATGATATAGATCCAAGAAGGAATTATCGTATTCTGGTTCTTGTTACATCTGTTGGTTTTATTATTGGTATTCTGTTGACTATGATAGCATTTTACATCTATCCAGTACAAATTCTACCAGGTATAAGACATATACAATCATTACTGTACATTAAATCTCTTTTCACAGGTCTACCAGAATCATCACCTACAAACAAGTTTATTGACTCATCAGAGGAAATTATAAATGACTTTCCTTGTATAGACCAGCCACATGATCTATGTCTATGTCTTGATCTATCATATACTCAGTACAAGCAAATTAGCAAGGAATATCCAAGTTTAAGACGACAAACAATTGAACTGATTCATATGTGGTACAACAGACTCGTTAGTCCTCCTAAGTGGGATAATATTGTTGATATTCTACTCTGTGCTGGTTATTGCCAAGAAGGTAGTCAGCTTGCAAAAAGAAAAGGTGTCGACTTACAGAGATTGTTACATAAGTATCCAAAAACTTGTCAGCATCCTAATAAGTTATAGATGATATCACACCTATTATTAACACATAACATTATAGTTATAGTCATAAGTGTTATTATCTACTGATATTTTGAAGTGTTACAAACCTAAAGTAGTGAGATGGTTTACTTTATATTAATAGTTTCCATTTATATACATATATTATAATATGTCTGCTATATATATGACAAGTAGATGCTGATGTTTTTAAATATAATTTAAAATGTAAACAGTTCAATAAAAATTATTCAAAAAAAGTTCAATTATCCAAATTCACAATGTAATATATCAATAGCACTAAATTGAGTGTGTGTGTTTAGTTAATATCAAATTAGGTATATAATTAATGCTAAGGTTAACAATTCAATTAAGTGAGTCTTATTAATTTATTAAGGGAGTAACCTCTTTTGGATCATCATCTTCATCCAACTGTTGATAAATTTTTCCCCTAAATTAAGAACAACATTTATTAAATAAATGAAATACACGTTAATGGACAAACCTGTTAAACAGTCTCCTCTTTACTTCATCAAAACTATATAAATTATGAAAGTGAATATACATCAAATATAAAATACAATCAATATCAGTTAATTCTATTAAAATATGAACTTCTGATATCTGTTGATCTACATGCTGTAGTGTATATAATATAGCAATTTATATATAACCACCCACAATATCACCTTATATTATATAGTAAGATTGCAGGAACTATTAATACAATGCCCCCTATACTGAAATAGGTCAAACTATCAGCATGAGGCTCACAATAGAAGTTGCCACAGTCATCAGTAGCAAAAATACTCCAAAACAAAGCACCCAGAGGAGTAATAAGAGACTATAAAATACAACGTTAACACACTACATATAATTAATGCAATCATACTAACTTGAACAACAGCTAAATAGGTAGCTCCCTCAGCATATCGTAACAATAACCCACTACCAATGTAAGTCAGTACATACATAAAGATGAACACAGTACCAAGAACACCAGGAAAATAATCACAAGTAGCTCTTCCAAAGAAACATTGTAAAGCAAACCAGTAACTAAAAGGTTTTTATTAAATAAGATTATTATGTTAATAATTAATCCCATCTTACTTGCTACCAAAGTCATGAATATTATCTGAAAATCCAAATTTTGGTAAAATATCCAACCAAAAGAACAACATAACAGTGATGAATTGATAAAGTGAGGTCCAAAACAGCAAGTAGAAAAGATTCACTTTACGTGTGTCCTTAAGACTCATTTCTTCAAATACGTTCATGAGTGTGGCCGGTACCTTATGAGAGGGAATGACAAAGTTAATATTAAAACCGAATATTTTTGTAATTATATACACAACAAAGCGCTTACAAATCCTAGCATGAAGCATAATGGCCACAAAATTCGTGACGCTGTTGATTGCTGCAACCATTTTTGTTTGGCATCAGCACTGTCTTTATCCATTCCAGTAATAACTGGAATTAGAGAGAGAATGAGACCAACGAGAACAACACCTGCAGCAATCAACTTCACTATCGTAGGCTTTTTCCGCAGGATCACCAATCTTTTTAATAGAGAAAAAATCATACATCATATAATTATATTTGTAGCACTATATTGAAATTAATTATTTGAGAAACATCCCTACACCTTATTATATACACTGAAAAGTCAATCTGCATTAATTACCTCAGAATTATAGTGAGCGGAATGATAATGTTTCCAAGTATAGCTTGTAAAAATGGTGCTGTTCGAACAGATGGAGAAGCAAACACTACGAGCATGCCATTGAATGCATCACACACTCCAATTAGTACAAACTGCCACTGAGGAAATTTTAGACTCTCCTTGTTGATACTTTTGCGACTAATTAACAATGTAAGGAGTGTAAGAACACCAAATACTATCACAAAGGAGAAAGAGGCAAAGCTGAGGATAAAGTAAGGATTCATAATTCCAGTTGTATCATTGTTGCGATGAGTGGAGCAGGTTGAGGATGCAGCATTAGCCCATAGTGGCAGGCTGACATTCTGTCCAACCTGGCCTATTATTGCCAAGAATGCAAAGAAAAGATGAAGCAACACAAGGATTGTCTTATCGTATTTCTTGACAACTTCCATGATCAAAGGCAAGGTTATATCATTGGGAATTCAAACACAGAGAGTTTCTTTGAATGCTACCTATAGCTACTTACACTGGAGTCTTGTATCTGCACTATGGCAATATTACTAATAGAATACTGTACTTAAATGAAATACTATACTCTAGACCCTATAAGCTTTGAACATCAGAACCTAAATGTATTAATTTCATATTAAAGTATGTTGTTCTGTTACCAGCACTCTATTATAATGTTCTGCTATTATAATAAACATATTGTAAGACTATCAGGTGCACTGTTAAAAAGGAGGTGTCACCATGACACAATGTAGTGTCACGGTTGGTGTTGTCATGACACCAGTATGTTACCGTGACCACTTGAGGTTATCATGAGACAGTATTGATTTCCATGACACTGACTTTAGTTCACATAAATGAAACTTAATTTTTTTAATAAGGTATTGAATACTTAAGAACAATATACTTATTGGTAGTCATACTGTAACTAATACGAGTCAATGGTTGTGAATAGAGCCCATATACATTTGAATCCTGTAACTTGGAAGCCCATATAAAGAGGTTTTGACTGGGGTTTCGAGTAACACAAAAAGTATGAAAATGATGATCAAAGTCAAGCACTTGAAGGAACTTCACCTCCAGTAATACTACATAATGAACAAGGTATACACTAATTATTTGACCAAATGTTATTTCTCCTTCTGTATCAACTTTAAGTACTACACATGCTCCACTTTCAAACTTTATTCCTCCATCAACTACCCAGTTGACTCTATTGTGTACATAAAATAAGATTATATAATGACAAGTAACATACTTGGCATATGTTTGACTTCGATCAATACCAGTGTCACTGTTAAAGAAATTATTGTCTAGCAGTGTAACAGATGTGCCTAAGATAAAGATGAAACAATGTTTAATAATTATTTTGTAACCTGGGCCAGCTTCTAATTTTTCAGCTGGAAGTTCATTTTTGTTAAGATTCAAATAGCACTGATAGAGTTGGTGACGAAGTGCAAGAGAATAACAGACATTGGTGAAGTTACCCATAACTGTTGCCAGATGTTTAAAGTACGAATGTTTACCCTCATATCTCATGGTCATATGACGAACCATAGGTCCATATCTAGTTATACACAAGACACACTGATTATAGCAAAGGTCATGTACTTACTCTAACATTAACCTGGGTAAGTGAATCATGTAGTGTAGTTTCGGTGTGATATGAATTCCAGGATATAACATCTTCAGGGAATGATGATGGTAACTAATCAAAGTCTCCAAATAGTTACAATCATCAATGTGGACTTTAGGTGCAAACAGGATGTCCATAATATCTAAAACTCTAATATAGTTTAGCCAGTTAAGATCATCACGTGGTACCAAGTGACCAATAACAAGTGGTAAGAATTGTCCAAAAGTCCACATCTGAGAAGCTGTGGGTTAAATTATCGGAGAAACCAAATGAAATGTTATTACCATTTTGTTTCATGTGACCATCCTCTAGACAAGATAATGTGATTGATGTATGAGCGTTTTAATCCATGTACTGTAAATTTAGTTTCTCAAAACCCTCATTGACAGCATCCAATGTCAAATGAAATGTGTTGAATGTGGTGGTGATTAACTTTATAGGGAGATCACATTAATATTGACATGGATTCTGCTTTGGCTGGCATCGAGTATAGGCATCCAGTCATATTGTGCTTTGGGCCAGACTTGACAAAAGCAATACAGCCTATGGTTGTCATAGAAAAGACCAATGTCCTTAAGATGCCATCATTTCTGACTGCTGTACATTGTTGTATAGCCTCCTATTATGTCTTCAACATCAAAAAAATGAATATTTGTGTAATTATATTTTACTTGCTACCAAAGTCATGAATATTATCTGAAAATCCAAATTTTGGCAATATATCCAACCAAAAGAACGACATAAAAGTGATGAATTGATAGAGTGAGGTCCAAAACAGCAAGTAGAAAAAATTCACATTACGTGTGTCTTTAAGACTCTTTTCTTCAAATATGTTCATGAGTGTGGCCAGTACCTTATGAGGGGGAATGACAAAGTTAACTGAATATTTGTGTAATTATATACACAACAAAGCACTTACGAATCCTAGCA
Organism: Xestospongia bergquistia; assembly: GCA_963965975.1. Classification (NCBI taxonomy): domain Eukaryota; kingdom Metazoa; phylum Porifera; class Demospongiae; order Haplosclerida; family Petrosiidae; genus Xestospongia; species Xestospongia bergquistia. The sequence goes on from OZ014418.1 coordinate 6,582,708, forward strand.
TGAAGCATAATGGCCACAAACTTCGTGACACTGTTGATTGTAGTAACCATTTTTGTTTGGCATCAGCACTGTCTTTATCCATTCCAGTAATAACTGGTATTAGAGAGAGAATGAGACCAACAAGGACAACACTTGCAGTAATCAACTTCACATTGTGACAAGTGTAGGCTTTTTCTGCAGGATCACCAATCTTTTTAATGGAGAAAAAATCATACATCATATAATTATATTTGTAGCACTATATTGAAATTAATTATTTGAGAAATATCCCTACACCTTATTATATACACTGAAAAGTCAATTTGCATTAATCACCTCAGAATTATAGTGAGTGGAATGATAATATTTCCAAGTATAGCTTGTAAAAATGGTGCTGTTCGAACAGATGGAGAAGCAAACACTATGAGCATCCCATTGAATGCATCACACACTCCAATTAGTACAAACTGCCACTGAGGAAATTTTAGACTCTCCTTGTTGATACTTCTGCGGCTAATTACCAATATTAAGAGTGTAACACCAATTACTATCACAAAGGAGAAAGAGGCAAAGCTGAGGATAAAGTAGGGATCCATAATTCCAGTTGTATCATTTTTGCGTGAGTGGAGCAGGTTGAGGATGTATAGCATTAGCCCATAGTGGCAGGCTGACATTCTGTCCAACCTGGCCTATTATTGCCAAGAATGCAAAGAAAAGATGAAGCAAGACCCTATTAACTGCCATGATTAAAACCAAGGCTATACCAACAAGAATCCAAACACAGAGGTTTCTTTGGATGCTGCCTATAGCTACTTGTACTGGTATCTTGTATCTGTACTATGATAGTATATAATGTACTGGTAATAGAATATACTGTACTTTACGGAATTTTAATACTATACTCCAGACCCTATAAGCAGAGAAGTAGGAATGAAGTTTAAGTGGGGGGGCTGACCTTATATTTAGTTGCATTATATTATTAAACATCAAAAATGACTAAAAAAATTAATTCATCTGTTGTTAAAGGAAACAAACACTTTAGCTATTTCTATGTTATCAGTATGGTCCTTATGTGTATGTAACAACATGACATGGTTTAGTCATTCTTGGGTCATAGTACTTCGTAGGTAATTTTTTAGTTGGGCTAAGGTTGAAAAAGTGCGTTCCATTCTATTAATACTTTTGTTATAGCAATTAATTTTACAGAAGGTAACATGACAACACAATAATGTGGTGATTGATTGTTAATGTACACAAATTAACACAATAACCACTTCAGTCAAGAGGTTATTTTGTACATAGTCCTGAGTACAAATCAAGGGGGGCTTAGCCCCTTTGATTTAAGTTGGGGGCCTTCAGCCCCCCTGCCCCCCCCCCTTCCTACCCCTATGCCTATATATAAGCCTTGAACTTCAGAACCTAAATGTATTAACTTCACATTAAAGTATATTATCAACACTTTAGACACTTCCTTATAATATTCTGCTATTAATATAAACATACTGTAAGATTATCAGGTGGACAATTGATTTGATCTTTATAGTTGATATATCATAATCATTAAATTGTTCCTATAATACAAGCTTTATCATTCAGGACATGAATTTGATTAAGGTTTACAACTTATTAAACTAATGTGGACTCAAAATAAGCATGTTATTATGAGTTCTTAATACTTGGTCACGTACTCAATACTATCTATGGTTATACTACCTTCCTAAACCCACCGCAAACCTTATTTCGGAGATCGAGCGAATAAGCCGATTTATAGAGGATTATAATAGTTATAATTATTATTATTTATTGTACGCCCACTAAATTAGTGTACGAGTTGGAGGTGGGGTTTAGATATTAAAAGGCAGTTAAACGCGTTATGTAGCTACATTCCGCATTCGGTGCCGGTTGTCACGAATAAAAACCAATCCAGTTTCTCTAAATCTATACAAAGAATTGAGCTCAATTAAAATGTCTTTTAAATGCAACATAATCATTACGCTGCTGTTTCTTTCCTTAGCTTTTGTGACAGGTATGTTTGGTAATATATATTAACTTTAATTTTATAGCTTTCACAGGTCAAAAAATCAGCAGAGAACTTTATGATGCTATTGCAAAGGTTGAGACAGGTGGCAGTAAGGACCCAGATTGTGAAGTTGGAGATAACGGGAAAGCTTATGGACGATATCAGATATGGGAAGCCTATTACAAAGATGCTGTTGAGTTCAATCCATCATTGTCAAATGGAGGAAAAACCTGGAAAAATACAAAAGGTCATGGGTCAAAGACATATTCTGAACAAGTCATGCAGAGCTATATGAATCGATATGCTACTAAGGCCAGACTAGACCGTACACCTACCGATGAAGACATTGCTAGAATACATAACGGTGGCCCCAATGGGTACAAAAAGGAGAGCACTCTAAAATACTGGGAGAAGGTTAAAAAATGTTTAAAATCAACAAACTAATGATAGTAAATCAGTTATACTACTTTTGACACTAACACTAATTCACCTGATGTGACATGGCATGGATATGATTTTTGTATACGATGTTACATTTTGTGACTTTTTTCCTATAACTCTTTCATTGTACAAAAATAAAATATAAATTGATTTAGAATATCAATGGCTATGAAATCTCCTAGAGTAAGTGCATCAATATTTTGCAATATCAAATGCATTGCTACATTCTCATCGAATAATTCATGTCATGCAGTTAATTGTCAAAGTAATAAAATCAAGATTCTATTTAATGTCTCATTAGTTAGACTTGTGTGAGGGCTGTGACTATAAACTTTATGGTAGATCAACTCTAGATATACTATACATATGCCCTTTTGAGAGAAGTCGTTTGTTGAACTACATGGCTTGTACAATTCCATAGTAATTAGTAATCAAAACAGTAAATACATTTTTAAAGTGCCTTTTATATGATGAATGCAACTGACTATGAATTGGTTAAAATAATGAATATCAAGTCTTTCCATAAAAACTCAGAGAAGGCTAGCAAGACCATCACTTACTAAAAGACCATGGGTCTACTTGCAACTTTATCAAATCTTTGGTAAGAAAAACTATGAATAGATTGATAACTATATTACTATCAATGCTATGCTTTCAAAAAGGAACAGCCCATCATGGAAAGGACGCAAGAACAACACAGTCCTAACACTTCTTATCTTAATAAGGGTCTACCTGACATTAGTTCCATCTTCTGACATAGCTATTACCCTACTCAATGCCCAATTCTATTTCAGACTCAATGATATTATTAATGTCCAAGTTGGTCTATGGTTTTCTATTAATTCGATCAGATCTCTTAAGCTACTTTATCATTTTCACAAATGGAAGCCACTTACTACATTGCTTCGACCAAAATTTGTTTTAATGTCTGCTATTTTGATAGCATATGATGGATGGCTTATCTGGTTTATCTATAGTGTATGGACATCTAACTATGCTTTTGTGGTACAAATGTTTGAAGTGATCCCTGCATTAACTCTTTTTGTTCATTCCAATTACCAGTTTTATTTTCTGGTCACAGAGCAGATTGAAGAGGCTAGACATCAAGTTGACATTGAACACTGTATTGGGTTCAATTCTTCCATGATTGTCCATCTAATCTCCACACTTTATCTTGACATTACTTTTCAAACTCCTGGTATTTTTCATAATGGGCGTATTCTGTCCATTTTCAAGTTCATATATCATTTATTAGCTATTAGGAAGTTTAAAAAACTAAAGCATGATTTTGAAGTGAAGACAAAAGAAAAGTGTTCATACTTAGGAGTTAAAGTTTTAGATTCTGTTGATATGGACTTCAATAGAAATACTAAAAGCATAGAATGGGTCGGATATGGATTGAAGATAACAACAAAAGAAAGTATTGAGTTCAACATTCATGTACAACTAACAGATATATGTTTACCAGAAGGTACCGAATTGATTAGCCCTCTGTATTACTTCAAAGCTGACGAGATAAAACACCCTGTTGAAGTTGAAATGCAACATTGTGGAATAATAAAACCAAATGAGAATATTGATGAAAAGGAGTTTGATGAATTCTGCTTTGTCTTTACAAAAGATAATGAACCTCCATATTGATTTGAAAAAGTAGATAAGAGGCTTTACTCTTGTGATTTTCGTTCATCATTTGGAACAATGACCACTATGTCATTCAGTTTTTGGGCAGTTGCAAAGAAAACAAAGAAAAGTTTACACAATTTGAGACATTTAGCTAGATTGTATTATTCATCATCAAAAGGTTTACCAACTCAATTGACCTTAGTTATTGCTCAAAATACAGAAGCAACAAAAACTGTAAGTAAAATTGTGCAATTGTTCATGAAAGTACATGTAAATATTTGGTTTAAAATTAATATTTCTTTTGATTGTCCTATTTCTTATCAGCAATTAGCACAGAATTTTCACTCAAATTTCTTGCGTGGACCTGAACACAAAAAAGTGATTTTTGCTTCAAACTCAATAACAATAAAAATACTTAAAAATCAAAGCATAAATAACATTCTGTATGATGGATTAACAATTGATGAGGAATGGAAGATAACACCCAATGTCTTTCCATTAGAGGTATTGGTTGCATGTACATGTAATTGTATGAGCTAATAATTTTTAGGTTGAAGAATGTGATATACAACCTCTTAATTGGAAAGAAATCAGACTGGAGCTGAGTCAGAATAGTAATTCAACAACACAAAATCCTACCTTTCCAAACAATGTCTCTCTATATCTAAGTGGCTCTCAATCTCTGAATGACTTTCCATTACGAATAAAATATCCAAATAATTATGATAAAGAAAGACCACCAAATCCGCAATTAAATGAAAGTAAATGGAATTTTAAGCATGTAACTATAGTGTACTATACATGATATAGATCCAAGAAGGAATTATTGTATTCTCGTTCTTGTTACATCTGTTGGTTTTATTATTGGTATTCTGTTGATTATGATAGCATTTTACATCTCTTCAGTACAAATTCTACCAGGTATAAGACATATACAATCATTACTGTACATTAAATCTCTTTTCACAGGTCTACCAGAATCATCACCTACAAACAAGTTTATTGACTCATCAGAGGAAATTATAAATGACTTTCCTTGTATAGACCAGCCACATGATCTATGTCTATGTCTTGATCTATCATATACTCAGTACAAGCAAATTAGCAAGGAATATCCAAGTTTAAGACGACAAACAATTGAACTGATTCATATGTGGTACAACAGACTCGTTAGTCCTCCTAAGTGGGATAATATTGTTGATATTCTACTCTGTGCTGGTTATTGCCAAGAAGGTAGTCAGCTTGCAAAAAGAAAAGGTGTCGACTTACAGAGATTGTTACATAAGTATCCAAAAACTTGTCAGCATCCTAATAAGTTATAGATGATATCACACCTATTATTAACACATAACATTATAGTTATAGTCATAAGTGTTATTATCTACTGATATTTTGAAGTGTTACAAACCTAAAGTAGTGAGATGGTTTACTTTATATTAATAGTTTCCATTTATATACATATATTATAATATGTCTGCTATATATATGACAAGTAGATGCTGATGTTTTTAAATATAATTTAAAATGTAAACAGCTCGTTATAAATTTTGGAATCAGTTCTGTGTGAAAACAAATAGAAAATATGTATTTTCTACACTTTATTTTAGTTATATATATGTGATCTGGACTTACACTTATGTTCTTCTCTTTAAGATTTAACTTAACAGCAACTTTGGTATGAGGATCAATTTATGATATGGGAATGAGACTTTATTACAAAAGTCTCATTCTCATACTAATTATTACTGCTATATACAGTAGTTGTAAAGAGTGGAGAGCAACAAAAAGAACTATGATAGTTTTTTCTTTTATCTTACATATGATGCTCATATTAACTAATTAATACACATGTACATGTGAACCTATTGAGGGTAGTTCCATGCCATTATTACCATATTACATGTACATGTGTACCTATTGAGGGGAGCTCCATACCATTATTACCATATTACATGTAAATGTACATATGTACCTACTGAGGGTAGCTCCATGCCATTACTACCATATTACATGTACATGTGTACCTATAGCTATTGAGGGTAGCTTCCATATTATATGTATGTGTGTATCTATTGAAGGTGACTTCCATACCATTATTACTATATTACATGTACGTGTACATATGTACCAATTGAGAGTAGCTTCAATACCATTATTACCATATTACATGTACATGCATGCTATTTGTGGTAACTTGACTACCCTAACTGGACTTGAATCAGCCAGTGCCAGCTTTCATAAAAATTTGGATTTTGAAATGTACCACTCAATTCAGTTCTAATTTGTTGTTAATAAAGTTATACATTAGCCATTTAGACATGTTGCTGTATTACATGTAAATCTACTGCAACTGATAAATAAACTTTAATTTTAACAATTAAAAACCAAAATAAAATAAAAATTTAAAAAAATAAGTTGATTGAAATAACTGATTGGAGAACTATAGTCAAATTATAGTCAAATGTTAAGTTTCTAAAATACTACCTCAAATCATTGTTTTGTTCATCCATTGATCAATCATAGCTACATAACATCCATAAATATGAAGAGTTCTTTTGACACTTCCTCTCAGTACTCTTGTTCTTGGCACATTCTTTGAGGGGAGCTCTTGGAACAATAAAACGGAAAGAGTCAGTCAAAGGAGGGAGAGAATCCAGTCAAAGGTCTCCAGCCAATCAGCATTCACACGTTGGCTAGGCGGGAAAATATCACCAGCACACACCTGGGAAGGAACAGCAAACGCGTGACCACCAGTATTTTGGCGGGAAATACTCGTAAAGAGAACAGCAAGACATTAATAGATTTTTAATTAATAATTATTATTATTAAAAAAAGATTATTAATAATTATTAACTGGTATAGTTTTTAGCTAAAAACATTAATGATAATATGATACAAATTATTATTTATTAATAAAGTTCTTTTAGTTTAAAAAACAGTTAACAATAATAAAAAAATGATCTATATTGGTATAATACATTATATTCAGTGTCTATTGTAGTTGTAAAAAATTCAATTCTTAACTAACTCAATAATTTTCATAAAACAAATTCAAAGTTAAAAATATAGAATGTTTAATTTGAAGATTAATAAATAATTTAAACTGAAGATTGACTTTTGACAAACTTAAGATTAAAAAATGTTTTTGAGAACTTCAAATCAATATACAAACAAACTATAAAGAAAAAAACATTGAAAACTACACAAAATAAAAAAATTAAAAGAAGACAGTCTCCATAGTTGAAGAGTCCCCAAGAGTCCTCCAGTCAGCCCACAAGAGTCTTCCAGTCAGTCCACAAGAGTCCTCCAGTCAGTCCACAAGAGTCTTCCCAGTCAGTCCACAAGAGTCTTCCAGTCAGTACACAAAAGTCCTCCAGACAGTCCACAAGAGTCTTCCAGTCAGTCCACAAGTAGAGAACATAGAGGAAGAAAAAGAAGGTTATCTGGAACAACTGGATTACTAAAGAATGGATGGATGGAGAGGTAGCTCACCTTTCAACAGTGCTGCTCCTGTAGGGAAAGAAAGAAAGAAAGAGTAGTGATAACTGAACTGATGGTGACAATGAATGGAGAGAGTGAAGAGAGACAGAGGAAGTGAAAAAGGACTACCAACCTACACACACACACAGCACACACACACGCACCCTAGAAGATCAGAGGTTCCCCCCGCCACCTGGCGGCCTTGGATATTAAAAAAATTTTTTTTTGGCCGCCAGGCGGCAGGGGGAATATGATTTTTAGAGATTGTATGAGTGTGTGTATGGTGTAGATAGGCTAGATAGCCCAAAATAAAATGAAAATAAAAAAGTAAAAGAAAGGAAAGAAGGCTTGAAGGAAGACAGGAAAGAGTGAGCAGGAGAGCGACTCATCTTTTGCGTCCAGAGATCATCAGATAAGAACATCAGAGAAGAACAGTCAAGAACATCAGAGAAGAACAGTCAAAAACATCAGAGAACAGTCAAGAACATCAGAGAAGAACAGTCAAGAACATCAGAGGACAGTCAAGAACATCAGGCCAATCACAGTAAGAACTTCCAAGTTGAGTCCTGTAGAAACGAAGGGTGAAAATAAAAAAAATAACACAAACAAAGAATAAAAAAATAAAATAAAAAAAGAAAAGAAATAAATAAAAATGACATAACTAAAAGAAAAAGATGATCCAGCGACGAGGCGAGTCGATCCAACGAAGTGAGGAGATGATCCAGCGACGAGGCGAGTCGATCCAACGAAGTGAGGAGATGATCCAGCGACGAGGCGAGTCGATCCAACGAAGTGAGGAGATGATCCAGCGACGAGGCGAGTCGATCCAACGAAGTGACGAGATGATCCAACGATGAGACGTGTCGATCCAACGAGGTGACGAGATGATCCAGCGATGAGGCGAGTCGTAGAGAAGATAGATAGAGGCATGAAAAATGGAGTACCTTTTATATCATCAAGAGGTCTTTCTCACGCTTCAATTTGACAACCAGTCAAGAAAACACGTGAAAAATTTGTCACCTCCACCACCACCCGCGTGACCAACATTAATTGATTTTTAATTCATCTAATTAACAATTAATTAAAAGTCTTCAACAGTACTTCAACTATTCTACAACTTGTTAGTAGAAAGAAATATATATGTAATACAATGTCTATATGTGATATAGGGTACAATATTTCTGTCAGAAAATTCCAAACTAGTTAGTTTAAAGGTCTCGAAATGTTACAATATGACTATATCAATATAATATTATGAATTAGTGAAACTAATAGACAGCTATTATAGTGTATCTGAATAGTTGTATGTACTCAGATCAGCCAGTGCTATATAATAGCTTGGAGGGAACCCCTCTATTTGTAAAGGGTGTGGTGAACGGTTTTGCACAGTCTAGGTAAAATAATGTGTTGAGAATTTGAGGTGTGGTTTATCTGACGATAAACTAAGTGTTGAATTCATGTGACTGATGCTTAGCAAAATGGGATAATCAGACAAGGGTAACACTTCACTATTATCTTGAGCAGTCGAAAGTTTGACTATCATTGTAGGTAAAGAATGCATTGATCCCATGGAAAAATGGCTAAATGGGTTAGGTGTTGTACAAGTGAGTGAGTCAGATAATACATATATATGGCACATGTAGCTCCACCTCTCTGTCATCGGAGCCACTCCCCTGTTTATCATCGTCATTCAAATGATCTTATTAAGAATAATCTCCTATATATCCCTCATTGTGGGCATGGTCTTTGTTGCCTTTTAAATACTGGACTCGCCGGTGTAGACTATCAATAATGTCATCGTTATGATGGAGTTCCAAAGCTAAGTCATCTCTCTCTTGTTCTAAACTTTTGATTCAATTCACGATATTTTTGTCTTTTAGACTTGTATTCTTCAGCTTTTGTCATCAATGCTACAAAACCTTCTTCCTACTGCATTAAACTAGTTTGGAGTTTGGTCATAGCTGCATCACGTTCTATTTGTAAATGCTTAATAACTTATTTTGAGTTGTTTCAAGTTCTCTTTTGCAGTATTTCTTTCCTTTTTAAATTTATCAATTCTTGATTCAATTTGTTGAAGACTTTTCTCATTTAGTACTGTATCAAGATGTTGTTGGAGTTCTCTGCTACCCTCAGTATGGAATTGTAGGGATTCTTAAAGTTTTGAGATCTCTATGTCCTTCTCCTCAAGTTTGTTGCTAAGAGAACCCACTTGGTTGAATGGATGGGTGTATTGATATATGGATAGATACATAGATTAATGGACAGATAGGTGAATAAGTCAATTAGAGAATAGAATAATGAGTAGCTGATTGGTATGTGGATGGATGCATAGATAAATGGATGGATAGATAGAAGGATGAATGGATGGATGAGTACTAGGATAGATGAATGCATGTAGTGTAAATTAAAAAGAGAAACAAATAATTACCACTTTCTATAATTTTGTATATTTTTCAGATCACAAGCTTCCAGTAATTGAGCATTACGTTCCAATGTCTGTGTTCGCTCTGATCTCATACCAGACAGATCAGTTTCCATTTTAACTCTCAAATTTTGTAGATCTTTTAACTGCTTCTGACCTTCCTCTATTTTAAGTTGTTGAGCATTAATTTCCATAGTAACCAACTAAGAAATATTAAGTTCTCTTGTAAATATTATTAAATTAAATATATGAATTAAATGAATAAATCAAAAGATGGTCATGATACCAGTTCATGTAGTATGTACTTGATGGTACATCCTACTATCTTGACAGCAACATAATAATCACTGAATGGATGGATAGATAGACAAATAGATGATTAACGGATGAATGGTTGGATAGATGGACAAACCTCATTAACTAACATGTTGTGATGATGATTGAAGATCATAAGGTAAGTGATCATTAGATAACTTGATTAAAGGGGTACTGAGTAATAGCATGATAACCAGTGAAGGTAGTAATCTTCAGTACCATATATACCACTAGAGAAAATTGAAATGTAGAACAGTTAATAGAAGATAAGATGGACAAAGTATATAGACATACAATCTAGATAAACAGATAACTAGATAAAAGGAACAAATTTACATTTACAATTATTAATACAAGTATAGATAATGTTATGATATTGGAAGTATATGTACATGTCTAAGTACAATACTACAATATATTAAGTATATATCACTGTCTATAGGACCTCAATTAAACTTACCATGTCATAGGTATAGTGTAGTATGGTAATATATCATTATATAGTGATAGAGGGAGATAGTCAGGATCAGTGTGAGGATCTTGTAAGGAAATATGGAAAGCCCCTTCATTAAAAGTACTTAATGGATGTTTACACTTTGTTCTTGATAACCAACAACAACTGTCACTATCTGAACATACTATTATAATCAGAGAAACAATGAAACAAAAAAACAAGTGATTTTCAATTTTAAGAACTTACAATTACTAGTTTTGTGAGACTTGTCTCACTCTTAGCAGCCATTTCTTTAAGTGGGTGTGTCTAAATACTTTCAGTTTCTGCGGCTAATTACCAATATTAGGAGCGTAATAACGCCAAATACTATCACAAAGGAGAAGGAGGCAAAGCTAAGGATAAAGTAGGGATCCATAATTCCAGTTATATCATTGTTGTGGTGAGTGGAGTAAGTTGACGATGTAGCATTAGCCCACAGTGGACGTGGGAGGCTAATATTCCGTCCAACCTGGCCAAATATTGCCAAGAATACAAAGAGAAGATGAAGCAAGACCCTATTAACTTCCATGATTAAAAGCAAGGCTATATCAACGCGAATCCAAACACAAAGGTATCTTTGTCTACTTGCACTTGGTCACGTACTTTATGTCTTCCTAAACCCCACCCCAAACCTTATTTCGGAGATCGCGCGAATAACTCGGGAAATAATTTTTTACGCCCACTAAATTAGTGTTACGAGTTGGAGGTGGGATTTAGACATTAAAACGGCTTTCACTGGTCAAAAAATTAGCAGAGAACTTTATGATGCTATTGCAAAGGTTGAGACAGGTGGCAGTATAGACCCAGATTGTGAAGTTGGAGATGATGGGAAAGCTTATGGACGATATCAAATATGGGAAACCTATTACAAAGATGCTGTTGAGTTCAATCCATCATTGTCAAATGGAGGAAAAACCTGGAAAAATCCAAAAGGTCATGGGTCAAAGACATATTCTTAACAAGTCATGCAGAGCTATATGAATCGATATGCTACTAAGGCCAGACTAGGCCGTACACCTACCGATGAAGACATTGCTAGAATACATAACGGTGGCCCCAATGGGTACAAAAAGGAGAGCACTCTAAAATACTGGGAGAAGGTTAAGAAATATTTATAATTAAACAAATAATGATAACATAAATCAGTAATACTACTTCTGACACTAACACTAATTCACCTGATGTGGCTTGGCATGGATATGATTTTTATATATGGTGTTACATTTGTGACTTTTTTCCTATAACTCTTTCATTGTACAAAAATAAAATATAAATTGATTTAGAATATCAATGACTATAAAATCTCCTAGAGTAAGTGCATCAATATTTTGCAATATCAAATGCACTGCTACATTCTCATCGAATAATTCATGTCATGCAGTTAATTGTCAAAGTAATAAAATCAAGATTCTATTTAATGTCTCATTAGTTAGACAAGTAAACTTTTGTGTGAGGGTTGTGACTATAAACTTTATGGTAGATCAACTCTAGATATACTATACATATGCCCTTTTTAAGAAGTCGTTTGTTGAACTACATGGCTTGTACAATTCCATAGTAATTAGTAATCAAAACAGTAAATACATTTTTAAAGTGCCTTTTATATGATGAATGCAACTGACTATGAATTGGTTAAAATAATGAATATCAAGTCTTTCCACAAAAACTCAGAGAAGGCTAGCAAGACCATCACTTACTAAAAGACCATGGGTCTACTTGCGACTTTATCAAATCTTTGGTAAGAAAAACTATGAATAGATTGATAACTATATTATTATCAATGCTATGCTTTCAAAAAGGAACAGCCCATCATGGAAAGGACACAAGAACAACACAGTCCTAACACTTCTTATCTTAATAAGGGTCTACCTGACATTAGTTCCATCTTCTGACATAGCTATTACCCTACTCAATGCCCAATTCTATTTCAGACTCAATGATATTATTAATGTCCAAGTTGGTCTGTGGTTTTCTATTAATTCGATCAGATCTCTTAAGCTACTTTACCATTTTCACAAATGGAAGCCACTTACTACATTGCTTCGACCAAAATTTGTTTTAATGTCTGCTATTTTGATAGCATATGATGGATGGCTTATCTGGTTTATCTATAGTGTATGGACATCTAACTATGCTTTTGTGGTACAAATGTTTGAAGTGATCCCTGCATTAACTCTTCTCGTTCATTCCAATTACCAGTTTTATTTTCTGGTCACAGAGCAACTTGAAGAGGCTAGACATCAAGTTGACATTGAACACTGTATTGGGTTCAATTCTTCCATGATTGTCCATCTAATCTCCACACTTTATCTTGACATTACTTTTCAAACTCCTGGTATTTTTCATAATGGGCGTATTCTGTCCATTTCAAGTTCATATATCATTTATTAGCTATTAAGAAGTTTAAAAAACTAAAGCAAAATTTTGAAGTGAAGACAAAAGAAAAGTGTTCATACCTAGGAGTTAAAGTTTTAGATTCTGTTGATATGGATTTCAATAGAAATACTAAAAGCATAGAATGGGTCGGATATGGATTGAAGATAACAACAAAAGAAAGTATTGAGTTCAACATTCATGTAGATATTGTACAACTATCAGATATATGTTTACCAGAAGGTACCGAATTGATTAGCCCTCTGTATTACTTCAAAGCTGATGAGATAAAACACCCTGTTGAAGTTGAAATGCAACATTGTGGAATAATAAAACCAAATGAGTGTATTGATGAAAAGGGGTTTGATGAATTCTGTTTTGTCTTTACAAAAGATAATGAACCTCCATATCGATTTGAAAAAGCAGATAAGAGGCTTTACTCTTGTGATTTTCGTTCCTCAATTGGAACAATGACCACTATGTCATTCAGTTTTTGAACAGTTGCAAAGAAAAGTTTACACAATTTGAAAAAAAACGACATTTAGCTAGATTGTATTATTCATCATCAAAAGGTTTACCAACTCAATTGACCTTAGTTATTGCTCAAAATATAGAAGCAACAAAAACTGTAAGTAATATTGTGCAATTGTTCATGAAAGTACATGTAAATATTTGGTATTAAAATTAATATTTCTTTTGATTGTCCTATTCCTTATCAGCAATTAGCACAGAATTTTCACTCAAATTTCTTGCGTGGACCTGAACATGAAAAAGAGATTTTTGCTTCAAACTTAATAACAATAAAAATACTTAAAAATCAAAGCATAAATAACATCCTGTATGATGGATTAACAATTGATGAGGAATGGAAGATAACACCCAATGTCTTTCCATTAGAGGTATTGGTTGTATGTACATGTAATGGCATGAGCTAATAATTTTTAGGTTGAAGAATGTGATATACAACCTCTTAATTGGAAAGAAATCAGATTGGAGCTAAGTCAGAATAGTAATTCAACAACACAAAATCCTACCTTTCCAAACAATGTCTCTCTATATCTAAGTGGTTCTCAATCTCCGAATGACTTTCCATTACGAATAAAATATCCAAATAATTATTATAAAGAAAGACCACCAAATCCGCAATTAAAGGGATAATATTGTTGATATTCTACTCTGTGCTATTATTGCCAAGAAGGTAGTCAGCTTGCAAAAAGAAAAGGTGTCGACTTACAGAGATTGCTACATAAGTATCCTAAAACTTGTCAGCATCCTAATAAGTTATAGATGATATCACACCTATTATTAACACATAACATTATAGTTATAGTCATAAGTGTTATTATCTACTGATATTTTGAAGTGCTATAAACCTAAAGTAGTGAGATGGTTTACTTTATATTAATAGTTACCATTTATATACATATTTTATATAAATTATTATAATATGTCTGCTATATATATGACAAGTAGATGCTGATGTTTTTAAATATAATTTAAAATGTAAACAGTTCAATAAAAATTATTCAAAAAAAGTTCAGTTATCCAAATTCACAATGTAATATATCAATAAACAGAAAGCACTAAATTGTGTGTGTGTGTTTAATTAATATCAAATTAGGTATATAATTAATGCTAAGGTTAACAATTCAATTAAGTGAGTCTTATTTATTTAATAAGGGAGTAACCTCTTCTGGATCATCATCTTCATCCAACTGAAGATGATTTCTCCTAAATTAAGAACAACATTTATTAAATAAATGAAATACACGTTCATGGACAAACCTGTTAACCAGTCTCCTCTTTACTTCATCAAAACTATATAAATTAAGAAAGTAAATACACATCAAATATAAAATACAATCAATATCAGTTAATTCTATTAAAATATGAACTTCTGATATCTGTTGATCAACATGCTGTAGTGTATATAATATAGCAATTTATATATAACCACCCACAATATCACCTTATATTATATAGTAAGATTGCAGGAACTATTAATACAATACCCCCTATACTGAAATAGGTCAAACTATCAGCATGAGGCTCACAATAGAAGTTGCCACAGTCATCAGTAGCAAAAATACTCCAAAACAAAGCACCCAGAGGAGTAATAAGAGACTAAAAAATACAACGTTAACACACTACATATAATTAATGCAATCATACTAACTTGAACAACAGCTAAATAGGTAGCTCCCTCAGCATATCGTAACAATAACCCACTACCAATGTAAGTCAGTATGTACATAAAGATGAACACAGTACCAAGAACACCAGGAAAATAATCACAAGTAGCTCTTCTAAAGAAACATTGTAAAGCAAACCAGTAACTAAAAGGTTTTTTAGAAATAAGATAATTATGTTAATAATCAATCCCATCTTACTTGCTACCAAAGTCATGAATATTATCTGAAAATCCAAATTTTGGCAATATATCCAACCAAAAGAACAACATAACAGTGATGAATTGATAAAGTGAGGTCCAAAACAGCAAGTAGAAGAGGTTCACTTTACGTGTGTCCTTAAGACTCATTTCTTCAAATACATTCATGAGTGTAGCCGGTACCTTATGAGAGGGAATGACAAAGTTAATATTAAAACTGAATATTTTTGTAATTATATGCACAACAAAGCACTTACGAATCCTAGCATGAAGCATAATGGCCACAAAATTCGTGACACTGTTGATTGTAGTAACCATTTTTGTTTGGCATCAGCACTGTTTTTATCCATTCCAGTAATAACTGGAATTAGAGAGAGAATGAGACCAACAAGAACAACACCTGCAGCAATCAACTTCACAATTGTAGGCTTTTTCCGCAGAATCACCAATCTTTTTAATGGAGAAAAAGTCATACATCATATAATTATGTTTGTAACACTATATTGGAATTAATTATTTGAGAAACATCCCTACACCTTATTATATACACTGAAAAGTCAATCTGCATTAATCACCTCAGAATTATAGTGAGTGGAATGATAATGTTTCCAAGTATAGCTTGTAAAAAGGGTGCTGTTCGAACAGATGGAGAAGCAAACACTACGAGCATGCCATTGAATGCATCACACACTCCAATTAGTACAAACTGCCACTGAGGAAATCTTAGACTCTCCTTGTTGATACTTTTGCGGCTAATTAACAATGTAAGGAGTGTAAGAACACCAAATACTATCACAAAGGAGAAAGAGGCAAAGCTGAGGATAAAGTAAGGATTCATAATTCCATGTGTATCATTGTTGCGGTGAGTGGAGCAGGTTGAAGATGCAGCATTAGCCCATAGTGGCAGGCTGACATTCTGTCCAACCTGACCTATTATTGCCAAGAATGCAAAGATAAGATGAAGCAGCACAAGGATTGTCTTATCGTATTTCTTGACAACTTCCATGATCAAGAGCAAGGTTGTATTGTTGGGAATTCAAACACAGAGAGTTTCTTTGAATGCTGCCTATAGCTACTTGCACTGGAGTCTTGTATCTGAATTATGGCAATATTACTAATAGAATACTGTACTTAAAGGGAACACTATACACTAGACCCTATAAGCTTTGAACATCAGAACCTAAATGTATTAACTTCATATTAAAGTATGTTGTTAACTGTAAAAATGAATATGTCATTTTAACAACTAATTTGTAGTTTACATGGATGGATTACTACAAAATGTAGAATTTATGTGAATTACTTGTTGTATAATTTGTTGGTATGTACCAGTACAACATGCCAACAAATTACATAGTGAGTAAGTCTCAAGAATTTTAAATTCAATAGTAATCCATCAATGTAAACTACAAATTAGTTGTTAAAATGACATATTAATTTTTACAGTGATTCTGTTACCAACACTCTATTATAATGTTCTGCTATTATTATAAACATATTGTAAGACTATCAGGTGGTCAATTGATTGGAACTTTATAGCTGACCTACCATTGTTCCTATAACACTAATATTATCGTTCGTGAACATGAATTTGATTAAACTTTGCTTTTTATTAAACTAACATGGACTCAATATAAATATGTATACTCTTAATACTTCTTTGCTGATTTTTGTAAATTTTTTATTGACATCTATTTACTGTAGTACTGATACTCAGAGAACATATCATTAGTTAATAAATGATGGACAAGACTACATTACCATTATATTGAATGCCAAACTGACTTTCTGTCCAATATTGGTCTAATATTGCTAGGAATACAAAGAAAAGATAAAGCAGCACGAAGATGGTTTAATCATGTTTCCCAAAACTTCTATGATTAATGGCATATCAATGAGAATCCAAATACACTATTAAAATATTCTGTTATTTAAACAATTAATTTGTAGCTTACGTAAGTGATTATTATGGAATCTAGAATTCATATGAATTACTTAATTGCATAATTTGTTGCTAAGGTGTACTAATATAAAGCAACAATAATAGAGTATAGAGTAGTTTTTGATTACATAATGTTCTCCTAATGTAAGCTACATTAATTTTACAGTGGCA
Organism: Xestospongia bergquistia; assembly: GCA_963965975.1. Taxonomy (NCBI): domain Eukaryota; kingdom Metazoa; phylum Porifera; class Demospongiae; order Haplosclerida; family Petrosiidae; genus Xestospongia; species Xestospongia bergquistia. The sequence continues at coordinate 6,600,356 of OZ014418.1, forward strand.
GAGAGTATTTGAATACTGCCTATAGCTACGTACACTGGTGTCTTGTATCTCCTCAATGAAATATTTTATTCTATGACAGTGTTCTAGAGTACTGGTAATAGAGTGCTGTGCTGTATTTTAATAGAAATTTGATACTATACTCTAGACCCTATAGCTTTGAACATCAGAACCTAAATGTATTAATTTCATATTAAAGTATGTTGTTCCATTACTAGTACTCTAGATGCTTCCTTATACTATATCATATAATTAGATAATGTTTTCTGTATTATTAATATTGCAAGACTATCAGGTGGGGGATGAATGGCTTGTAGTTTTACAGTTGATCTACCATTGTTTCTATAACACTAACTTTACCATTCATGGACATGAATTTAATTAAACTTTGTTACTTATTAAACTAATTGTTAATACTTCTTTATTTACTTTTATAACTATTTTGTTAACATCTATTTATTAATAATTGGAGAATAACATAACCAATATCATTAGTCATGAATGATAGACAAGATGACATTATCATTATATTAATTGAGCATATATAAAGACAGTATATGATTACAATAATACAGAAATTAATTGGCTTATTTGAGTCCAACAGTGATAACTGGAATAGGTTTTTTGTGGCAATCATATAATTAGAGACATCTTGTCTCAGTTTGGGAGGCAAAGAGTCACTGAACTCATACTCTGTCATATTGTGGATTCACAACTTCTGCAAGCACGGTACACCTACAATAATGATTATTGTAGGTGTACCATGCATGGTACACCTACAATAATGATAGTACAGCCACTATATAGAGTAATGTCTGTAAGTTATCTACTAGAAAGGGATGTTTAATATAATTATAGTAAGTATACATATATAGTAGTGTTGTTTTAGTTACATATTTTCATATTAGTTATAGTTATAGTAAGGTTAGCCTACTGGTAAGAGTTTTAGTTTTAGTTTTAGTAAAGTTACTAAAATTAAACACAAATTAGTTATAGTTAAAATTAGGTCTACTTTAGTTTTAGTTAAAGTTTCCTTTTACTGTCTCAACTGGCAATATGCTTGGTCATGTGCAGAACATTTCCTTCTATAGTTACTGTGTTATATCTGCGACAACTATGTAAACTTGTGAACTCATTATCACTTACCACACCTATTATGTATCACTAATCTCTTTCTGTAGCAGTTAGCACACCTATAGGTGTGGTAAGTGAAATGAATAGGTGTGATAAGTGAAGTGAATATAGGTGTGGTAAGTGAAGTGAAGCATGGGTATAGATGTGGCTATAAAACCTCTATGTTCACTAAAATTGTCATAAATTTTAGTTATAGTTTAGTTATAGTGTGCTTACCTGAAATAATTTTAGTTACAGTTATACTAAAAACACTATGAAGAAGATGAAGCAAGACCATATTAAAGCACTAAAATATGTGTGTATGTTTAATTATTATCAAATTAGGCATATAATTAATCCTAACAATTAACAATTGGTTAACAATTCAATTAATTGAGTCTTATTAATTTAATAAAGGAGTACCCTCATTTATATCATCACCATGATCCAACTGTTGATAAACGTTCCCCCTAAAATAAGATAAAAACTATTAAATAAATAAAATATGAGTTAATAGACCCGTTAAACAGTCTCCTCTTCTTTACTTCATCAATGTTGTATAAATTAAGAAGGCACATACACATCAATCATAAAATAAACTGGTAAAATTACATTAATCAATTCTATTAAATAAATGAACTTATGTCAGTAGATCTACAAGTTGTAGTGTACATAGTATAGTAATGTCAATTAATTGATATATAACCACCCACAATATCACCTTATATTATATAGTAAGATTGCAGGAACTATTAATACAATGCCCCCTATACTGAAATAGGTCAAGCTATCAGCATGAGGTTCATAATAGAAGTTGCCACAGTCATCAGTAGCAAAAATACTCCAAAACAAAGCACCCAGAGGAGTAATAAGAGACTAAAAAATACAACGTTAACACACTACATATAATTAATGCAATCATACTAACTTGAACAACAGCTAAATAGGTAGCTCCCTCAGCATATCGTAACAGTAACCCACTACCAATGTAAGTCAGTACGTACATAAAGATGAACACAGTACCAAGAAGACCAGGAAAATAATCACAAGTAGCTCTTCCAAAGAAACATTGTAAAGCAAACCAGTAACTAAAAGGTTTTTTATTAAATAAGATTATTATGTCAATGATCAATCCCATCTCACTTGCTAAAAAAGTCATGACTATTGTTTGAAAATCCAAATTTTGGTATGATATCCAACCAAAAGAACAATGCAATGATAATAAATTGATAGAAAGAAGTCCAAAAGAGCAAGTAGAAAAAATTCACATTACGTGTGTCTTTAAGACTCTTTTCTTCAAATATGTTCATGAGTGTGGCCAGTACCTTATGAGTGGGAATGACAAAGTTAATATTAAAACTGAATATTTGTGTAATTATATACACAACAAAGCACTTACGAATCCTAGCATGAAGCATAATGGCCACAAAATTCGTGACACTGTTGATTGTAGTAACCATTTTTGTTTGGCATCAGCACTGTCTTTATCCATTCCAGTAATAATTGGTATTAGAGAGAGAATGAGACCAACAAGAGCAACACCAGCAGCAATCAACTTCACTATTGTAGGCCTTTTCTGCAGGATCACTAATCTTTTTAATGGAGAAAAGATCATACATCATATAATTATATTTGTTACACAATATTGACTTGCATGGAATTAATTATTTAAGAAATGTCCCTGCACCATACCATATATAGTGAAAAGTGATTCTACATCTATTACCTCAGAATTATAGTTAGTGGAATGGTAATATTTCCAAGTATAGCCTTTAAAAAGGGTGCTGTTCGAACAGATGGAGAAGAAAACACTACGAGCATGCCATTGAATGCACCACACACTCCAATTAGCATAAACTGCCACTGAGGAAATCTTAGACTCCCCTCGGTTATACTTCTGCGGCTAATTACCAATATTAGGAGTGTAATAACGCCAAATACTATCACAAAGGAGAAGGAGGCAAAGCTAAGGATAAAGTAGGGATCCATAATTCCAGTTGTATCATTGTTGCGGTGAGTGAAGCAAGTTGACGATGTAGCATTAGCCCACAGTGGACGTGGGAGGCTAATATTCAGTCCAACCTGGCCAAATATTGCCAAGAATACAAAGAGAAGATGAAGCAAGACCCTATTAACTGGCATGATTAAAAGCAAGGCTATATCAACGAGAATCCAAACACAAAGGTATCTTTGTCTACTTGCACTTGGTCACGTACTCTATGCTGTCCGTCTTCCTAAACCCCACCCCAAACTTATTTCGGAGATCGCGCGAATAACCCGCCTACAGAGGATCTTTATTATTATTTATAATAATTTTTTACGACCACTAAATTAGTGTTACGAGTTGGAGGTGGGATTTAGACATTAAAATGGCTTTCACTGGTCAAAAAATTAGCAGAAAACTTTATGATGCTATTGTAAAGGTTGAGACAGGTGGCAGTATAGACCCAGATTGTGAAGTTGGAGATGATGGGAAAGCTTATGGACGATATCAAATATGGGAAACCTATTACAAAGATGCTGTTGAGTTCAATCCATCGTTGTCAAATGGAGGAAAAACCTGGAAAAATCCAAAAGGTCATGGGTCAAAGACATATTCTGAACAAGTCACGGAGAGCTATATAAATCGATATGCTACTAAGGCGAGACTAGGCCGTACACCTACTGATGAAGACATTGCTAGAATACATAACAGAGGCCCCGATGGATACAAAAAGGAGAGCACTCTAAAATACTGGGAGAAGGTTAAGAAATATTTATAATTAAACAAATAATGATAACATAAGTCGGTTATACTACTTCTGACACTAACACTAATTCACCTGATGTGGCTTGGCGTGCATATGATTTTTGTATATTCATGGTGTTACATTTGTGATTTTTTTTCCTGTAACTTTTCATTGTACAAAAATAAAATAGATTGATTTAGAATATCAATGACTATAAAGTCTTCTAGAGACAGCACATCAATGTTTTGCCATATTAGATGTACTCCTGTCATTACTTAGCTGCATTCTCATCACACAATCCATGTCATGCAGTTAAACTTTTGTGGGAACGCTTTTACTACGAATTTTATGGTAGATCAACTCTAGATATATCACACATATGCCCTTTTTAAGAAGTTGTTTATTGAACTACATGGCTTGTACAATTCCATAGTAATTAGTAATCAAACAGTAAATACATGTTAAAATGTTTTTATATGGTAAATGCAACTGACTATGAATTGGTTAAAATAATCAATCTAACTTTACAATGCGTTCCGTTAGAATGTCAGAATGTATGTGTTTGATTGGCCACAACATCATTTGGTTGATCTTTTATAACATTTTATTACATTATGGCAGTGTGAGATGTACATTAATTTCATTAACCCTGTTGTATTCAACATACACAATTTAGTATATTACATGTATAATGATAACTGCTGCATAAAAAAGTATTTGGCACAACAATAAAGATTGAAATGACAATGAATAATATAGTGATATACTCCAACAGTAATAACTGGAATAAATTCTTTTGTGGCAATCATATGATTAGAGACAACTTGTCTCAGTTTGGGAGGCAAAGAGTCACTGTATTCATATTCTGTAACATTATGTATTCGTAAATTCTGCAAGCATGGTACACCTAAAATAATGATATTACAGTCACTACAAAGTAATAGTACTAAGTTATGTTCCCTATATAGTAAGTATACATACATGACAATGTAATTAATATTGAAGGTGGTACCAGCTTACCAAGTTGTATTATACAAGTGTCAGAGACTGCATTTCTTCTTCCAGTATCTCTTGCATTGCAATGTGTTTGTTACCTCCAAATATCAACAATAGTGGGACATCATTTAGGATAAGGATGTAATACATGGATGATAAAACCATGACATAATCAAAGAATGGTAAGTAAGTAAATAATGTAACTTTATTACCTATAGAGTGTTAAGAAAGCTCTATTTTAATTCATTATTCATTATTTATTAGCTGTAATTAACTGTGCAAACTCAACAAATGAATTGCCAAATGTTATTTTTGGCTACTATTTCTTCATGGGAACCTTCTATACAACAATAAAGACACTTAGGCAATATAGATATACCATAGTCTTAAAACAATGAACTCATTATGTAAATATTCTTACTCTTAACAACAATGGCAACTAAGTAAATTAAATTATTTGACTACACTATAGAGAACATCATCAAATACATTCTACACTGTAAAATTGAATAGTTGGTTTAACCAATACATAGTTATATGGGCTGCATATGCAAAAAGTAAACTTAAAATTATTTTGATTACTAATGTGTTATGAAATTAGTGGGTATGTAGCTACTTAAGCAGTAGTACATTAGTAATGAAAACAATATTATGCTTACTTTTCAACAAAAATAAGTTTGTAATTGCAACCTGTATAACTGAATAATGGTTAAATCAACCAATCAATTTTTCAGCAATCTATCTGATAAGGATATTGATATTTCAGTCACCTATTTCAAGAATTGGGCTGGCAATCAAGAATTGTCAAATGGTCTGCTGCTCCTTGTACAACCAAAAACAGCCGAACATGTTAAACGTATAGTGAAGGCAGTGAAAAAGTTTAATGAAGATACCAGCATACCACAAAAAATAAAGGTAAGGTTGTGTGTGCATGAATGTTGTAATACTAGTAAATCAATAGATAGGCTGTGGAGGGGCATACCATAGCTGGTCTCCTCTCTACCCTGACAAAAGTACCACAACTCAGATTGGATTGTTGCTAAGTATGTACAATCTAACTTTTGAACCTGCTGATCCTAGCAGTTACTCCACACTTGATCGTATCAGGTTGAATGATGGTTAGATATAAACCAGCATTGATTGATTCTTATTTTCTTGTCTTTTACCATAGAAAAGACAGAGGTTACCATTGTTCCAGGAGTGACTACTGGAGAGCTAATGGAGTTCTTTCTCAAGAATGGAGTGTGCTTTGAATCTGATGTGATTTTGATGAATGTAACTTATGGGGGAGTACAAACAACAGGATGTCATGTAAGTACAATATAGAAACAATAACATGTACTAAGTTCATGATCAACAATGTAAAAGTTGAAGCCTACAATAAAGTATAGGACTACAGACAAAAAGAGTAGAGGTCCACTTTGGCTTGGATATATTTGAGAAACCAGACTTTCACATTATAATGTACTGTAGATACTTCTACTTATTGTTGCAATAATCATATAGGGAGTTGGACAAGATCAGAAATCTGTTTCTGACTTTGTCAAATCACTCAAGTTGGTGGATCACAATGGTGATATTCGCAATTATCCACGTGATCTCGAATCAGAAAATCTACCTGATGACATCACTGTTAATGAAGCCTGGAATGTCCTTAAAGGGAGGGTATCATGAAAAATCACTATTTTTTTTGTTTGCTTAAAAATAATCATTAGGTGGTATATAGCTCAGAATATTTTTTCCAGATTTTTTCTGGCTACCATTAGCTAGAAATAAATAGTTGTTTCCAGCTATTTTTCCAGGATGTAAAAGCACTTCCTGTTGAGGTTGAAATCGGGTGGGGCCGTTATGTGATGTCATCAAAGGGAGAGAAATAAAGCGTTGCAATGGAAGAAAGCGACAACTCGATCAGTTCTTCTGGCACCAATGATGCTGACAGCTATGCAGCTAGTGAAATAAGACTGTCTTGCTCCTTTTCCAGTTTTCAGGAAGAAAATCCAGATCCTATAGAGAGCAGTCATGAAGATACAGGCTCAGAAATCATAGAACCATACAGTTTTGAGCCGATTGCAAGTGGTGAATACTTCCATCCCACTCTCCAGTGGAATATGAAAGTAAATTCTCCAGGCTTGACAATACAGACTGGTAAGTCTTTCAAATAATAGAAGTATAGCCCTATTTATAGTACTGTTCTGCCTTTTTGTAGGTGTCAATGTGGACAATGTGAAGTGATGGCAACAGGCCGTGAATGTGTGTTGCTGTGAAATAGACATTGTAAAAGACAAGATGAAAGAGACATTGTAAAAGACAAGATGAAAGAGAGTAGCAATGAGATACATTGTATCACAGACCATGAAGGTTTTCAATCTGTGTGCTTAAATGTATGGGTGCTACAGACAGCCTATTTTAGTTACAGGAGTCGTTATGGGGACACTGGAGAAAAATCTGTTCATGAGTAAGTTTGCCCACACATAATATTATTATACATCGCTTCACGTTGCATTCTTATTTCCTGCAGATGTTACCACTATATGGCATACTGCCAGCTAACCAGTTGGTGCTGGGGATGGCTCAGGAAAAGAGTAAGAGTAATTTTACCAAGTTGTGCAGTAAAGAAGATTAGGAACACTTTTCCATCTGATTTTAGTAACTACACAGGTTTCAAATATCCACATTTGTGAAGTTTGTTTGTTATGCATACAATAGTTATTATTATGACAATCTAAATCTACTCTTATGACTTGAAATGGCAGTGTCCTTGTCTGGCCTTGTGTATTGACTACTTAATGGTGCTAGCTCCTCATCATGTACACTTGCATCCCCTCTACTGCCATCTATACAGAGTTCAAATGTCTTTCTAAATACATTGCTAACATATCCTGCAGTGGAATTATAGTGAACAATTAACACCTTTAGGCTGTTGACAAGGAACAAAGACTATTGGTATTTAGTTAGCATGCCTTAACATATGTTTGGTCTACAGTCACTTTGCGAACAATGTACCCCCCTTTCTTGTATTTGGGAAACACAATGTCAAACTGTTCCTTGCCCTGTTTGGTTACTGCCTGATCACGATTAGAGTTTTCATTAAAGTGTAGTGATGCAAACTCCAACCTCCAAAATTGTATAATGGGAGCCAATAACAATTATTCTTACAAAAATAACTTGGTAGTAAGCAAAAGAAACCTTAATTCACAAATTAATACACACCTGCAATGCATCCCTGGATAAGAAAAGGCATTTGACTTTGGTGCAAAGTGGATAACCACACTGTGGTAGGCCTCTAAAGATGATGTCTGGTATTCTGGAGACAGACGTGTCAAATCCTTGCATAGAGAGGTGTTTGTCAGCAAAGCATGTTCACACCTTGCTGTGTAAAAGGTCTATACTTGTATAGATGCGCATGGATTAGCAGAAATCTCTCCCTTTGATGACATCACATAACGGCCCCACCCAATTTCAACCTCAACAGGAAACGTTTGTAGCTTATTGAAAAATAGCTGGAAACAACTATTTTTTTCTAGCTAATGGTAGCCAGAAAAAATCTGAAAAAAATATACTAAGCTATATATCACCAAAGGATTCTTTTTAAATTAAAAAAAAATATAGTGATTTTTCATGATACCCTCCCTTTAAAGTGAGCATGGGTGTATTTGGTATTGTGGTAGAAATGACAGTTGAAGTGAAGACATTATCCACAGCTACAGTAGAAAACCGTTACCTAACACTCGGAGCTCTTCTCTATGGTAATAAACCACAACTACTGGAAATTCTGCGTGATAACTGGTCTGTTCAAATGATGTGGTTCCCCTTTAACAGCCTTGGACTACTTGGAGGAATAATTGAAGGTTTACCACTTCTAAGTATCTGGCAACCAAGATGTGATGAAGTGTGGCTTCGTGTTGTTAATAAAGATAATACTTATATTGATGCTAATTGGTAGGTTGTACATTGTCATTTTGGTACAAAAATCATAGATATGCATTTAAGCTTAATTGTTGTCATGGTGATGCCATTTAATAACCTATGTTTTTCAGGTTTAAGAAACTGACACAAAAATTTACTGATACTCTCCAGCAAGTTATTTTTAATGAGGTTGGTAACCCAATACTTGAACATTATCCATCACTGACACCTGCCGTTACTGGTGGAGGTTTTCAATTTGTCAAGAGATCCTACCCTTCAGGAACCACCTATGAGCCACTCCCATATGCTATCCATTTTCGTTATGGAATCGGTTTTGCTCCTGTGTTTAGTATGGAATTTGCATTTCCTTTTAACTTGCATGATGATGGATCAAGCTATGAAACAATATCTCAAGCTTTAAAGTATGTTGTTGAAGAGGTTGAGAACCATGCAAAAGGTAGAAAATATCAATGCTACAAAGTTTGAATTTATTTCTATAGGTATCGTTCAGAATTTTCCCTTTAGTACTGCTATAGACATGCGAACCATAGCAAAGAGTGATTGTCTTCTTTGTCCTGCTGCTAATCTCCCTGGTCATCCAGACTATCCAACATCAACACACACTACATATATTGAGGTCATCAGCTATGTTGGGACAGAGAATTATAAAGATATCTTTACTAAAATTGGCAAAAGATGGATGGAGTGGGGTGGTGTGCCACATTGGTGCAAACAATGGACATTTCTACAACATCATGGGATCTTTGAGCATATTCATGAATATTATGGAGACAATCTTGTCAAGTTTCGTCGAGTTCTTCAATCTTTGAGCAGTCAAAATTCTCAGTTGTGCAAATTGTTCATTAACTCAACAATGGAGCGTGTTCTTGATGTTGGAGAGAATAATGACTATTAATTAATTTCTTAGAAATGTATTTTTTTAATATCAGTAGTTTTAGTTTTCTCTAATAAATCAACTATGATTGCATCATTCATTATGTAGACAGGGATCTTGATATTCTTCTAATACATTAATTAACTTCTACATTAGGTCAATACAAATCAATACAAAACATGAGCCTCACATCAAAGAGTAACTAGGACAATAAAGTCCCTACATCCTTAATATACAATGTAATAATTATTACAAATTAATTTGAATTCTAGTGACCAAATTATAAAAAATTATGAAACTTTTAATCATTAATTAACCACACAGATTTTAAACAAAAAGAATATATATAATAATAATGATAATCAAAATTAATTAAAATTCTTTAGGCTCATAATTTACTTTGTAACTCAGCTTATGATTGTTAACATTCCAACCTTGCAGATAGTAACACTTAATATTAGCATTTGTCTGCTAAGTTCTTGATCAATTGATCAATCTCTTTCAGAGCTGAATACACACCAAATGACAACTTTGTCACTTCTTTACTCATATTGTACCAAATATAAATGTTAACTATTTCATTACAGACAACATCAATGACTTCAACTGCCACTAACTTACAAATTAAAGATTGCTACATAAGTATCAAAAAACTTGTTAGTATACAAATGAGTTATAGATAATATCAGACCTATTACTGAATGATATATGTACACAAAGGGATCCCTAATACGAATTGTATCATTGTTGTGGTGAGTGGAGAAGATTGACAATGCATCATTAGCCTGCAGTGATAAATTGATACTCTGTCTAACTTTACCAAATATTGTTATATAGTGTAGTAAGCACTGTTTATTTATTTATTTATTATTCATTAGCTATAAATAACTGTGCACACTCAGCAATTAATAAATTTCCTGAAATTATATATATTTGCTATTCATAGGAGTCGTTCTATATAACAATAAGACACTTTGGCATTATAGACATACCACAGTCTTACAACACTAAGCCCATCATGTAAATATTCTTACTCTTAACTTCAATGGCAACTAAGTTACTTGACCACACTATAGAGAACATCATCAAATACATTCTATAGGAATAGTACACCAATGTACTGGCAAAAATACAAAATTAACTCTTAGCATGGTGTAAATAATTCCTTATATGGAATTCCCTGAACAGCTAGATAGCTAATTAATATAGAAATCCTTGTAATTCAACCACGTGAGGTCAATTGTACTGTATACTGTAAAAATTGATTGGTTGATTTAACCATTATTCGATTATACAGGTTGCAATTACAAACTTATTTTTGTTGAAAAGTAAGCATAATATTGTTTTCATTACTAATGTACTACTGCTTAAGTAGCTACATACCCACTAATTTCATAACACATTAGTAATCAAAATAATTTTAAGTTTACTTTTTGCATATGCAACCCATATTACCATATGCAGGTATTGGTTAAACCAATTACACAGATCATTAGCTAATTAGTTATGTAATTAATAACTACAAATGCTGGGTTTTATCTACTGGGGGGGGGGGGGAAGCTTCCCCCACCCAAACTCAGTAACTTCCCCCCCCAGAAAATTTACAGTGATTTAGTAGCATGAAATTAATAAAAAACAAGATTGAGAAGCAGGATAGGAGAAGAAACATTAGAGCATGCAACGAGAATATGTATTGAAGGACCTGAACGTTTAACAGATGAAACACTGGAAGAAATTATCAAAAATTACAAAAAAAATCAAGAAAAGAAAAAATAGCACTGTAATTAATAATTATTATTTATTCTTTTTAGTTATTCCCAACATGTTATTAAATAAAGCTAAAAGTGAATTGGAAGTCAACTTCTCCCCCAAAAAATAAATTCTAGATAGAACACTGAAATGGGTCAATTAAAGTGAAATAGTAATTTTAGACTGATATCAGACTACTTACTCTATTCTCAGAAAGTGAACTGACCTCTAACTTCAACAATAAACTATACAACATCATCTGATTTGAGCTGAGTTAATAAACTCTTAAATAAGGTTCCTAGTTTACGTATTTTTATTTTAATCTAAAAATTGAATTTTGCTTACATGAAAAGTGATTATAGGTGGCTAATCTCATCCCCAGACCTACAAGTAAGCTAAAAGTAGCTAGGTCTAGATCCGGTGTGGTATGGAGTAATGTTTTCACTTGCATGTAGGTCTGAGAACAAGACTAGCTAATACTAGGTAAACAAAATACGCTCAGCATGAATGTTATAAATACAGAAAAGTTCCTCCCACGTACTGCTAAATTATTATATAAAACAGCAGTAGTCTGGGATTATTTGGCAAAACTTGTCAAGATGGCGGAAGTTACAGACGATATGCGAGTTAGGAAATTTGCGACCAGACCAACCGCTGCTCTGATGTCAATCCCTGCAGTAAATCTCAATCCGAATTTCCCTGCAATTAAAACGTTTGTTAACTTTCTGGACGACCTCAATTCCTTCTTATCTGCAGAAGAACCTTACAGTGTCAAAGCTGATGAGCAAGGTGTCCAAATTGGTGACTTCCTTGTAAATAATATCGAGCTTGCTACAGCTGTGAAAGACGCACGAGACAAATTGAATGAATTATTAAGCGAAGAGTTCAGCAATCTATCTGGTAAGGATATTGATATTTCAGTCACCTATTTCAAGAATTGGGCTGGCAATCAAGAATTGTCAAATGGTCTGCTGCTCCTTGTACAACCAAAAACAGCCGAACATGTTAAACGTATAGTGAAGGCAGTGAAAAAGTTTAATGAAGATACCAGCATACCACAAAAAATAAAGGTAAGGTTGTGTGTGCATGCATGTTGTAATACTAGTAAATCCATAGATAGGCTGTGGAGGGGCATACCATAGCTGGTCTCCTCTCTACCCTGACAAAAGTACAACAACTCAGATTGGATTGTTGCTAAGCATGTACAATCTAACTTTTGAACCTGCTGATCCTATAGCAGTTACTCCACACTTGATCGTATCAGGTTGAATGATGGTTAGATATATGTGATATACACAAGCATTGATTGATACTTATTTTTTGTCATTTACCATAGAAAAGACAGAGGTTACCATTGTTCCAGGAGTGACTACTGGAGAACTAATGGAGTTTTTTCTCAAGAATGGAGTGTGCTTTGAATCTGATGTGGCTTTAATGAGTGTCACTTATGGGGGTATAGCAACAACAGGATGTCATGTAAGTACAATAAATAAACAATAAGATGTTACAATATACTAAGTTCATGGTCAAACATATAAAAGTTAAAGCCTACAATAAAGTATAGGACTCACTGTAAAAATTGATTGGTTGATTTAAAAAATATTATTCAGTTATACAGGTTGCAATTACAAACTTATTTTCGTTGAAAAGTAAGCATAATACTGTTTTTATTACTAATGTACTACTGCTTAAGTAGCTACATACCCACTAATTTCATAACACATTAGTAATCAAAATAATTTTAAGTTTACTTTTTGCATATGCAACCCATATAACCATATGCATGTATTGGTTAAACCAACTATTCAATTTTTACAGTGAGCTAGAGACAGAAAAAGTAGAAGTCCACTATGGCTTGGAAATAATTAAAAAACAAGGCTTTCGTGTATTATAACTTACTGTAGATATACCTCTACTTATTGTTGCAATAATCATATAGGGAATTGGAAAAGATCAAAAATCTATATCTGACTGGGTCACATCACTCAAGTTGGTGGATCACAATGGTGATATTCGCAATTATCCACACGATCTCGAATCAGAAAATCTACCTGATGACATCACTGTTACTGAAGCCTGGAATGCCCTTAAAGTGAGCATGGGTGTATTTGGTATAGTGGTGGAGATGACAGTTGAAGTGAAGCCATTATTTACAGCTAGAGTAGAAAACCATTACCCAACTCTTGGAGCACTTCTCTATGGTAGCGAACCAAACTACTGGACATCCTGCGTAAAAACTGGTCTGTTCAAGTGATGTGGTTCCCCTTTAACAGCCTTGGATTACTTGGAGGAATAATTGAAGGTTTACCACTTCTAAGTATCTGGCAACCAAGATGTGATGAAGTGTGGCTTCGTGTTGTTAATAAAGATAATACTTATAGTGAGGCTAATTGGTAGGTTGTACATTGTCCAAAAATCTTAGATATGCATTTAGGCTTAATTGTTGTCATGGTGATGCCATTTAATAACCTATGTTTTTCAGGTTTGAGAAAATGACACAAAAATTTACTGATACTCTTCAGCAAGCTATTATAAATGAGGTTGGTAACTCAATACTTGAACATTATCCATCACTGACACCTGCCATTACAAGTGGAGGTTTTCAATTTCTTAAGAGATCCAATCCACCAGGAACCACCTATGAGCCACTCCCACATGCTATTCGTTTTCGTTATGGAATCAGTTTTGCTCCTGTGTTTGATATGGAATTTGCATTTCCTTTTAACTTGCGCAATGATGAATCAAGTTATGAAACAATATCACAAGCTTTAAAGTGTGTTGTTGAAGAGGTTGAGAGCCATGCAAAAGGTACAAAAATCAATGCTACAAAGTTTGAATTTATTTCTATAGGTCTTGTTCAGAATTTTCCCCTTAGTACTCTTATGGAGATGCGAATCATAAAAAAGAGTGATTGTCTTCTTTGTCCTGCTGCTAATCTCCCTGGTCATCCAGACTATCCAACATCAACACACACTGCATATATTGAGATAGTGAGCTTTGTTGGGACGGAAGCTTATAAAGATTTCTTTACCAAAATTGGCAAAAGATGGATGGAGTTGGGTGGTGTACCACATTGGTGCAAACAATGGACATTTCTACAACATCATGGGATCTTTGAACATATTCATGAATATTATGGAGACAATCTTGTCAAGTTTCATCGAGTTCTTCAATCTTTGAGCAGTGAAAATTCTCAGTTGTGCAAGTTGTTCATTAACTCAACAATGGAGCGTGTTCTTGATGTTTAAGAAACTAATGACTATTAATTAATTTCTTAGAAATGTACTTTTTACAATAGGAGTAGTTTTAATTTTTTCTAATATATCAACTGTTATTGTCATTGTATCATTCACTAGGTAGATTTGAATATTGGTATTTTTCTAATACACCAATTAACTTCTAAGTTAGGTCAATACAAATCAATACAAAGCATATATAAGTTAAGCCTAAAACATTTTGAATTCAGTGACCAAACTATGACAAATTATGAAACTTTTAATCATTAATTAACCACACAGATTTAAAATAATTAAATTTATATATAATAATAATAATAATAATTAAAAGAAACTGTGACATTCATTAATTTCTTCAAGTGTAAATACATGTAGGTATGATCATTTAGACAAACAACAAGTTTCAAAGTATCAACTGAGTCCAGACCAGTTTCATCTCTATAGCACTGATGGTTAAAAGGTAATGCTTCTTCGGAAATGGTGTCTTTCTCTTTGACTACTGTTTTATCATTTTCCTTCAGAGCACTCTCCTTTACTTCTAAAGCAGGACCACTATCAGTTTATTCTATGACAGTATCTACAGTACTGGTAATAGAATGCTGTATTTTAACGGAATTTAATACTATACCCTAGACCCTATAGCTTTGACATCAGAACCTAAATAATTAATTTCATATTAAAGTATGTTGTTCCATTACAAACATTCTGGATGCTTCCTTATACTATATCAAATGATTAGATAATGTTTTCTGTATTATAAGAGCATGACAAGACTATCAAGTGGAGGGTAACTGGTTGGAGCTTCATAGTTGATCTACCATTGTTCCTATAACAATAACTACCATTCATAGACATGAATTTAATTAAACTTTGCTACTTATTAAACTAACATCAACTCAATATAAGTTATTCTTAATACTTCTTTATTGATTTTTGTAACTTTTTTATTGATGTCTATTTACTATACTACTGATACTCAGAGAATAACCCATATCGTTAGTTAATGAATTATGGACAAGATGATTATATTAATTGAGCATATATATAAAGAAGTGTATGGTTACAATAATACAGAAATTAATTGGCTTATTTGAGTCCAACAGTGATAACTGGAATAGGTTCTTTTGTGGCAATCATATAATTAGAGACATCTTGTCTCAGTTTGGGAGGCAAAGAGTCACTGTAGTCATATTCTGTCATATTGTGGATACACAACTTCTGCAAGCATGGTACACCTACAATAATGATAGTACAGCCACTATATAGAGTAATATTACTAAGTTATCTACTAGAAAAGCATGTTTAATATATGGTAAGTGTACATATATGGCAATGTAACTAACAGCAGAGGTGGTACCAGCTTACCAAGTTGTATTATACAAGTGTCAGAGACTGCATTTCTTGGTCCTGTATCTCTTGCTACATGTTTGTTACCTCCAAATACCACCACTTCACAGTCAGTGGGACATGATGTAGGATAAGGATGGTAGGCCAAAGCTATGTGCCATGCTCGTGGCTTTTCTTTAATAACAATCTGTAGATGTCAGGTAAAGATATGAAAAATGAAAGTGATTTATACTTCACCCAAGTTTTAGTATACTTAAAGGTTATTCATCTACCCAAAAGGTAGCTGTTTAGATAACAACTATTTCTGGGAGTTCTCTAGGTAATAGAGAGGTGTGGTATTATTAGAAAGACTTCCACCAACATTAACTACATTCATGATCATTCGTGATACTATACTTGTGTATAACAAAACATATATGTTATAATACAGTTCATCACAATATGTACTTCAATATTGCCACTCTATTGGGGTCATGCAGTGATAGCATGGTTTTGCTTAATTATTTGTGATTCTTCAAAGTTTCATCTTACCTCAGTCCAAATAATGTCATCACTGACAATCTCCATTAACCAAGTACTCTTATGACAATCTTCATCTGTAATAGGAGGATATAGAGCCTTACCCCAAAGCAACAGAAGTTTTTGATGTAGTGTTATCAGTTCTGTTGAGCAATCATCATTACTGACTAAACTGTCAGGATCAAGAAGAGGAGTTAAAGTAAAGAAACGAACTGGTCTTGGCCATGGTTGATCAGGTGATAGGGAAGTATAAGGACCTTTCCATTTCTGTGGATAAACAAATGGGCACATACATTTAATAAAACTATGCAAAACAATAGTAATTCCATTTACAGTAGCAGGTTTACATATATACATATATGTATATAAACACATTAACAATTCATTTTGCTGACCTATGCAATAGGGACTTTTTGCAACTTGTACTTATAAAAACAGTTCCAATTAGAGTAAAATCATTTTCATTATTGCGTAATATGTACCATTAATATTCTTACCATATTCACTAAGTCCAAGATCCATACATCATTGCTACGGCCATTAACAACATGTCCAGGTGGTCCCTTACCACCAAATAAAACAGCTCTATGACTATCAAATTTAGTAATTCTATGACCACCTAGTGGAGGAGGTCGGTTATCATCCTTGTTTAGTGGAGATGTCCAGCATTCTAAAATGAAAGAATCTTATGAATATATTTTACATGTAGAGAATGACAACAAAACTTGTCTATAAATTGGAACTATAAAAGTTGTCCTAACAATATGACATCCTCATTAATATAGGTTATATAATATGACATGTTTTCCTAAAACTAGTAAAAACCCTTAAATCAAACAGTGTGCTAAGGACATTTATTCTGTTTAATGAGAAGTTTCATTGTAAATTGTCTTATATATCAAAAGTCAAATATTTGTTACCAGTATAATATTATACTCACTTGAGTTCAAATCAAACTCGAGATGGTCATTACACCAACCATAGCTACCATCTGGAGCAGCTGATATCCATTCTGCCCCAGGATCTAGTTTCTGTCCATTGATTACAATATTAGCTCCCACACCTCCAAATACATTAACCCTAGTATATAAATAATAATATAATATATAGTCCATTATCAAATTAATTACATTTAGTAACAATAATAAAGAATACCTAGTTAAGTTATTAAAAAGACAAACAAGTTAAGGGATCACCTGTCATTATGAATAAAGATTTCTGTGTTGTAACGTGGAGCTGGTTTTATTTCTTTGGTTTTTGGTTCAATGATTGTCCAATGAAAATTTTCCAGTGATAGTGCAAAAAGATTAGAATCAAAACGGCGTCTTTTCCATCCACCAAACAAGTACATTTTATGTCGATGTGAATCGTACACCATTGATGATCCAAGACCATGATGTACAGGAATAGATGTAGTACCAACATTACTAAATGTTTGTTGTCTTGTCCATGTACGTGTAGACATGTCAAAGACATCAAGAAGTGGATCAGATGGGCGAGGGAGGTCCTGACTTTCACGTTCACCATCCTATAAAATAAAAAGGATTGTAGATACATTACAAAGCATAAACTATTGAAGAGAATGTTGATATTAATTACACAATTTTAAATTCCATACAATGATATCCTCTGTTTGTCCACCCCATACATAGAGTTTGTTGTCAACCATCACTCCACAGCCTCCATTTCGACGATCTATAGGTCTCTTGCCGCCATCATCTTGAGCAAATTCATCACGAAAGTTCATTTTTAAAAATGGAATTAAAAGGGATATGTGTAATGTTAATAGAATAATTAGTCTAGTGACCACCCACCTTATAGTTTGTATGATGGCCTCTGAAGTTCCAGTAGAAAGCTACCACATCGAACTGTTAAAGCAACACGATGACTATATGTGTAGTTACTTTGGGGCTACTGAAGACTTACCTGATCTGTTGTCTTGTCTAGAAGCAGAAGGAGTGCTAGAAAGCAAGGAAGTTCAACGACTGCTTAAAAGAATGCCTGAGAGTTATGATGTGATAAAAGGACTTCTACCAATTTTAAAAAGAAAGAAAGCTGATATATTCCTTAACTTCCTTAGAGTATTGCAGCAGAGAGCTGAGTTCAACCCAAGCCCAGAGTATCGTACTTGGAAAACTTTAAATACTCTAATTCAAGGACTTAAAGGCAGAAGTGTGAAGGACTTTAGAGTACCTGTGGAGACTAGTCTCATCAAGACATTACAAGACTTACGAACATATGTTCAGTTAAGAAACAGCAATGAAGAAAGGCTCACTAAAAAGACTCACACTGCTGAACATATTACACCATACAAATTAAAATGGTGTGATATTGAAACGAAAGTAGTTCACAAAATGGACAGACTGTTTTATTCTTCAATACATGGTGTAACCATCCATTTTCTTCCTAGTGTTTTCACTGTTGGCATTTCTTACTTTAAAGTCTCTATGGGTGTATGTGATCCCATGAGAATTACTTTACCTTTGAACTATGTACTTTGTACTCCAGTTATATGGCTGGATACAGAACCAC
The DNA here is from genome assembly GCA_963965975.1 of Xestospongia bergquistia. NCBI lineage: Eukaryota > Metazoa > Porifera > Demospongiae > Haplosclerida > Petrosiidae > Xestospongia > Xestospongia bergquistia. The sequence continues at coordinate 6,619,375 of OZ014418.1, forward strand.
AGGGGCTTATTTTTCCAGTAAATTCCATTCATATCTCCTTACCACATTGTGCCAAGATTACATGCATAGAGGATGCCAATAGCTTATCTGTTTTATCTCTTCCAAATTCAAATGAAAGTCCTGAAGAAAATCTTGACTTTTCAAAAGCTGATTCTCTTCAAGCTGATTTTTCTGATGGTTGCTACGCTATATTTTATACAAGTCATTTCACCTATTACAGTGGAACAGTTGACTTATCAAAAAGAAAGAGACCTCGATTTGAGTGGTATGATGATCTTATTAGAAAACATTCCACACCCTTTCTTCCTCCTGTCAAAAAGAGCAACAGTGTAGATGATGACAAAACTATCCTGAAAATAGTTTCATATAAGCCTAGAAGTATGTCATGGTCTGGCTATCCTCTTCATCACAAACCCAGAAAAATGAGAAACCGTAGACCACAAAAAAGAGAACTTAGTCTTGAGCAATCATGTGATCTTTCTAAGCCAATTATTCCAATACCTCCTGATATTGAGCCAAAGTTTGATCAGGTTTGTTTAATACAGGCAATGCTAATATATTAGGTAATATTGTTTAATAATAGTGCTCTATACCAAATTCTATTGCTGTATTATCATTGATTCTGGCATCCTACATTTCTCGTCTAACTATAATATAGTCTAAATGTTTATAGTTTTTCATCTATCTATTGAAACGTCTTTAGAATTTAAATTAGAATTTATGTAGAGTTAAATGTATAATTCCATAACTTAACTATTCCCTTTCATTTAATAGCCATCAGACAAAGCTAATAGTGAGACTGTTCTTCGAGTAGAGTTGACATGTGTGTTACCAAAGAATCGATCCACATCTTTTCGTTTTGGTTTCTTTGCTCATCTCCCATTGCCAACAGTTGATGTGGTCAGTTTCACATTCTTATACCATTATGTCATTTAATTGTGGTATGTTACCTGTTAACTGAAATTGAATACTGTATTGTTATCTATGATACAGAGATAGGGAACTAACCAAGAACATATGAATACGTAATGGAGGATATCCTATTACCTTCTCTTTTATATGTTGTCCTTCTATTAGACCTTAATGTCTGTTTGCATATAGTAATGTCAAATTTTATTAATGTGTATGCATTTTAACAATGAGTTACTGTCAATGTTATTATATTGCAGTTGTTACAGAAAGCCATCAGTCTTATATTTAAAAATGAAGAGTACAAAACTAAAGATATTGATCTCTATGGGAACCCTGATCCATTGATACTAATGACACCTGAATTAGTAATTGAATTAATGGAGGATTCCAACTTAAATGGATGGATTGTTCAACCTGTAGTAAATGAACCACCAGCAAAAGTAAGTCATGAGTAGTTATATAGTAAAACATTCTCACAAATTACTCCCACATACATATACCTCAACTTAATATTTATGTTAGTAAGAATTCAAAATAAGAAAGTAAGTTAGGGAGTGCTTAGATAAGGGCATAGATTCTTATACAGTTTAGGGTTATGAATTCAAAATATTCTTTCATCTTTTAAGTATGGGAATCTTTTTAATACTTTACTATATCATTTCAGATGTTATTGAGTGTTGAAGCATTATGTCATTATGATGAAGCAACCAAGCTTCCTCGAGTATTGTTTACGGCAATTGATAATGATGCTACTGGTAAATTGTTATGCAATATCTTAGTAAGAGGTGAATTTGTTGATAACAATGACCTGAGATTTGAAATAACTTCAACAATAAATGGTAAATTTGGACATGGATGGATGAATGAATGGATGTACTTTACATGGATGAAAGGAGTCATTTTGTACATGCTATTAAACCACATACATTTAACGTATATTTTGTTAAACAGATGATTATGTGAGCTTGGTTGATTAGATACTGAACACATTACTGAATAATAAAATATAAACAACCAATAATTAATATTGTTGTCTTTTGCTGACATTTTTTATAATTAGATGAATTGACTCAAGAATTCAAAGATTATTCTAATTCTTCATCAACTACTGTTACTATTAACATTGATATCAGTATATTTGACCACGAATCACCTCTCCTTAGATTACTTAAAATTTTAATCTCTTCATCACCAGATTACAATATCTCTTCGGATCTTAATCTTGATCTTGATATTGTTGAGCATCATACATTTATCGTCTGTACAAGTTATAAACTGGCTCGTTGGAAGTTGATAGCTCAGGAGTTAAAAATTGATGAAAGTGATATAGAACTACTTGAAGCCAAAGCAAAAAACTCTGTTAGTGAACAAGCTTATCAAATGTTGTGTCATTGGACTGCAAAGACCTCAGATTCCTCAATTGTCAAATTATTTCATACATTGAGAACTTGTAGTGTTTCTATAGCACTATTTGATGGAGTCAATAAGCAATTTCAGTGGAAAAGTTGTTCAGAAATAGACGAAAAATTTATTCGATGCAAACTTTCACGAGAACTCTGTTTGGTGTGGAAAAGTATGGGACGATTGTTAGGCCTAAGTTGGAAAGATGTTGAAAGTTTAGAAGAGGAAGGATATCGTAAAGGGGAAACTCTCGATGGATTAACATACAACATGTTGCTAAAATGGAAACAAACTGCTGGATGCTGTGCAACTTACGATAAACTTGTACATGCATTGTTAGTGATGAGAGATCTGGATCCCCTATCTGTTAATGGTGCTTACAGAACTACCAAAAATCACTTAAATTTATTCGATGAATATTGTTATATACAATCTTATTAAGTATTTATTTTACTGTTTTTACACTATTATCATTATTCATTTCAGGTTTTCAATTTGTCAAGAGATCCTATCCTCCAGGAACCACCTATGAGCCACTCCAATATGCTATTCATTTTCGTTATGGAATCAGTTTGGCTCCTGTGTTTGATATGGAATTTGCATTTCCTTTCAACTTGCATGATGATGGATCAAGCTATGAAGCAATATCACAAGCTTTAAAGTATGTTGTTGAAGAGGTTGAAAGACATGCAAAAGGTAGAAAATGTCAATGCTACAAATTTTGAATTTATTCTATAGGTATCGTTCAAAATTTTCCCCTTAGTACTACTATGGATATGCGAATCATACCAAATTTAAGAGTGATTGTCTTCTTAATCTCCCTGGTCATCCAAAATCAACACACACAGCATTTATAATAAAGAATACCTAGTTAAGTTATTAAAAAGACAAACAAGGTAAGGGATCACCTGTCATTATGAATAAAGATTTCTGTGTTGTAGTGTGGAGCTGGTTTTATTTCTGTGTTGGTTCAATGATTGTCCAATGAAAATTTTCTAGTGATAGTGCAAAAAGATTAGAGTCAAAACAGCGTCTTTTCCATCCACCAAACAAGTAGATAACATGTCGATGTGAATCATACACCATTGATGATCCTAGACCATGATGTACAGGAATAGATGAAGTACCATCATTACTAAATGTTTGTTGTCTTGTCCATGTACGTGTAGACATGTCAAAGACATCAAGAAGTGGATCAGATGGGCAAGGGAGGTCCTGACTTTCATGCTCACCATCCTATAAAATAAAAAGGAATGTCGTTGCTTACAAAAGCATAAACTATTAAAGAGAATGTTGATATTAATTACACAATTTTAAATTCCATACAATGATATCCTCTGTTTGTCCACCCCATACATAGAGTTTGTTGCCAACCATCACTCCACAGCCTCCGTTTCGACGATCTATAGGTCTAATGCCATCATCATCTTGAGCAAGTTCATCACGAAAGTTCATTTTTAAAATATGGAATTGAATGGGAATGCGTAATATTAATAGTATAACTAGTCAAGTACCACCCACCTTACAGTTTGAATGATGGCCTCTGAAGTCCCAGTAGAAAGCTACCACATCGAACTCTTAAAGCAGAACGATGACTATATGTGTAGTTACTTTGGGGCTACTGAAGACTTACCTGATCTGTTGTCTTGTCTAGAAGCAGAAGGAGTGCTAGAAAACAATGAAGTTCAACGACTACTTAAAAGAATGCCTGAGAGTTATGATGTGATAAAAGGACTTCTACCAATTTTAAGAAGAAAGAAAGCTGATGTATTCCTTAACTTCCTTAGAGTATTGCAGCAGAGAGCTGAAACCAACCCAGACCCAGAGTATAGCATTTGGAAAATTTTAAATACTCTAATTCAAGGACTCAAAGGCAGAAGTGTGAGGGACTTTAGAGTACCTGTGGAGACTAATTTCATCAAGACCTTACAAGATTTACGAACATATGTTCAGTTAAGAAACAACAATGAAAAAATACTCGCTAAAAAGACTCACACTGCTGAACATATTACATCATACAAATTAAAATGGTGTGATATTGAAACGAAAGTAGTTAACAAAATGGACAGACTGTTTTATTCTTCAATACATGGTGTAACCATCCATTTTCTTCCTAGCGTTTTCACTGTTGGCATTTCTGACTTTAAAGTCTCTATGGGTGTATGTGATCCCATGAGGATTATTTTACCTGTTAACTATGTACTTTGTACTCCAGTTATATGGCTAGATACAGAACCACAGGGGCTTATTTTCCAGAAAATTCCATTCATATCTCCTTACCACATTGTGCCAAGATTACATGCATAGAGGATGCCAATAGCTTATCTGTTTTATCTCTTCCAAATTCAAATGAAAGTCCTGAAGAAAATCTTGACTTTTCAAAAGCTGATTCTCTTCAAGCTGATTTTTCTGATGGTTGCTACGCTATATTTTATACAAGTCATTTCACCTATTACAGTGGAACAGTTGACTTATCAAAAAGAAAGAGACCTCGATTTGAATGGTATGATGATCTTATTAGAAAACATTCCACACCCTTTCTTCCTCCTGTCAAAAAGAGCAACAGTGTAGATGATGACAAAACTATCCTGAAAGTAGTTTCATATAAACCTAGAAGTATGTCATGGTCTGGCTATCCTCTTCATCACAAACCCAGAAAAATGAGAAACCGTAGACCACAAAAAAGAGAACTTAGTCTTGAGCAATCATGTAATCTTTCTAAGCCAATTATTCCAATACCTCCTGATATTGAGCCAAAGTTTGATCAGGTTTGTTCAATATAGTCAATGCTAATATATTAGGTAATATTGTTTAATAATAGTGCTCTATACCAAATTCTATTGCTGTATTATCATTGATTCTGGCATCCTACATTTCTCGTCTAACTATAGTCTAAATGTTTATAGTTTATCATCTATCTATTGAAATGTCTTTAGAATTTAAATTAGAATTTATGTAGAGTTAAATGTATAATTCCATAACTTAACTATTCCCTTTCATCCAACAGCCATTAGACAAATATAACAGTGAGACTGTTCTTCGAGTAGAGTTGACATGTGTGTTACCAAAGAATCGATCTACATCTTTTCGTTTTGGTTACTTTGCTCATCTCCCATTGCCAACAGTTGATGTGGTCAGTTTCACATTCTTATACCATTATGTCATTTAATTGTGGTATGTTACCTGTTAACTGAAATTGAATACTGTATTGTTATCTATGATACAGAGATAGGGAACTAACCAAGAACATATGAATACGTAATGGAGGATATCCTATTACCTTCTCTTTTATATGTTATCCTTCCACTAGATCTTAATATCCATTTGCATATAGTAAAACTAATGTCAAATTTTATCAATGTGTATACATTTTAACAATGAGTAATTGTCAATGTTATTGTATTGCAGTTGTTACAGAAAGCCATCAGTCTTATATTTAAAAATGAAGAGTACAAAACTAAAGATATTGATCTCTATGGCAACCCTGATCCATTAATACTAATGACACCTGAATTAGTATTTGTGTTAATGGAGGATTCCAACTTAAATGGATGGATTGTTCAACCTGTAGTAAATGAACCACCAGCAAAAGTAAGTCATGAATGGTTGTATAGTAAAACATTCTCACAAATTACTCCCACATGCATATACCTCAACTTAATATTTATGTTAGTAAGAATTCAAAATAAGAAAGTAAGTTAGGGAGTGCTTAGATAAGTGCATAGATTCTTATACAGTTTAGGGTTATGAATTCAAAATATTCTTTCATCTTTTAAGTATGGGAATCTTTTTAATACTTTACTATATCATTTCAGATGTTATTGAGTGTTGAAGCATTATGTCATTATGATGAAGCAAACAAGCTTCCTCGAGTATTGTTTACGGCAATTGATAATGATGCTACTGGTAAATTGTTATGCAATATCTTAGTAAGAGGTGAATTTGTTGATAACAATGACCTGAGATTTGAAATAACTTCAACAATAAATGGTAAATTTGGACATGGATGGATGAATGAATGGATGTACTTTACATGGATGAAAGGAGTCATTTTGTACATGCTATTAAACCACATACATTTAACGTATATTTTGTTAAACAGATGATTATATGAGCTTGGTTGATTAGATACTGAACACATTACTGAATAATAAAATATAAACAACCAATAATTAATATTGTTGTCTTTTGCTGACATTTTTTATAATTAGATGAATTGACTCAAGAATTCAAAGATTATTCTAATTCTTCATCAACTACTGTTACTATTAACATTGATATCAGTATATTTGACCACGAATCACCTCTCCTTAGATTACTTAAAATTTTAATCTCTTCATCACCAGATTACAATATCTCTTCGGATCTTAATCTTGATCTTGATATTGTTGAGCATCATACATTTATCGTCTGTACAAGTTATAAACTGGCTCGTTGGAAGTTGATAGCTCAGGAGTTAAAAATTGATGAAAGTGATATAGAACTACTTGAAGCCAAAGCAAAAAACTCTGTTAGTGAACAAGCTTATCAAATGTTGTGTCATTGGACTGCAAAGACCTCAGATTCCTCAATTGTCAAATTATTTCATGCATTGAGAACTTGTAGTGTTTCTATAGCACTATTTGATGGAGTCAATAAGCAATTTCAGTGGAAAAGTGGTTCAGAAATAGATGAAAAATTTATTCGATGCAAACTTTCACGAGAACTCTGTTTGGTGTGGAAAAGTATGGGACGATTGTTAGGCCTAAGTTGGAAAGATGTTGAAAGTTTAGAAGAGGAAGGATATCGTAAAGGGGAAACTCTCGATGGATTAACATACAACATGTTGTTAAAATGGAAACAAACTGCTGGATGCTGTGCAACTTACGATAAACTTGTACATGCATTGTTAGTGATGAAAGATCTGGATCCCCTATCTGTTAATGGTGCTTACAGAACTACCAAAAATCACTTAAATTTATTCGATGAATATTGTTATATACAATCTTATTAAGTATTTATTTTACTGTTTTTACACTATTATCATTATTCATTTCAGGTTTTCAATTTGTCAAGAGATCCTATCCTCCAGGAACCACCTATGAGCCACTCCAATATGCTATTCATTTTCGTTATGGAATCAGTTTGGCTCCTGTGTTTGATATGGAATTTGCATTTCCTTTCAACTTGCATGATGATGGATCAAGCTATGAAGCAATATCACAAGCTTTAAAGTATGTTGTTGAAGAGGTTGAAAGACATGCAAAAGGTAGAAAATGTCAATGCTACAAATTTTGAATTTATTCTATAGGTATCGTTCAAAATTTTCCCCTTAGTACTACTATGGATATGCGAATCATACCAAATTTAAGAGTGATTGTCTTCTTAATCTCCCTGGTCATCCAAAATCAACACACACAGCATTTATAATAAAGAATACCTAGTTAAGTTATTAAAAAGACAAACAAGGTAAGGGATCACCTGTCATTATGAATAAAGATTTCTGTGTTGTAGTGTGGAGCTGGTTTTATTTCTGTGTTGGTTCAATGATTGTCCAATGAAAATTTTCTAGTGATAGTGCAAAAAGATTAGAGTCAAAACAGCGTCTTTTCCATCCACCAAACAAGTAGATAACATGTCGATGTGAATCATACACCATTGATGATCCTAGACCATGATGTACAGGAATAGATGAAGTACCATCATTACTAAATGTTTGTTGTCTTGTCCATGTACGTGTAGACATGTCAAAGACATCAAGAAGTGGATCAGATGGGCAAGGGAGGTCCTGACTTTCATGCTCACCATCCTATAAAATAAAAAGGAATGTCGTTGCTTACAAAAGCATAAACTATTAAAGAGAATGTTGATATTAATTACACAATTTTAAATTCCATACAATGATATCCTCTGTTTGTCCACCCCATACATAGAGTTTGTTGCCAACCATCACTCCACAGCCTCCGTTTCGACGATCTATAGGTCTAATGCCATCATCATCTTGAGCAAGTTCATCACGAAAGTTCATTTTTAAAATATGGAATTGAATGGGAATGCGTAATATTAATAGTATAACTAGTCAAGTACCACCCACCTTACAGTTTGAATGATGGCCTCTGAAGTCCCAGTAGAAAGCTACCACATCGAACTCTTAAAGCAGAACGATGACTATATGTGTAGTTACTTTGGGGCTACTGAAGACTTACCTGATCTGTTGTCTTGTCTAGAAGCAGAAGGAGTGCTAGAAAACAATGAAGTTCAACGACTACTTAAAAGAATGCCTGAGAGTTATGATGTGATAAAAGGACTTCTACCAATTTTAAGAAGAAAGAAAGCTGATGTATTCCTTAACTTCCTTAGAGTATTGCAGCAGAGAGCTGAAACCAACCCAGACCCAGAGTATAGCATTTGGAAAATTTTAAATACTCTAATTCAAGGACTCAAAGGCAGAAGTGTGAGGGACTTTAGAGTACCTGTGGAGACTAATTTCATCAAGACCTTACAAGATTTACGAACATATGTTCAGTTAAGAAACAACAATGAAAAAATACTCGCTAAAAAGACTCACACTGCTGAACATATTACATCATACAAATTAAAATGGTGTGATATTGAAACGAAAGTAGTTAACAAAATGGACAGACTGTTTTATTCTTCAATACATGGTGTAACCATCCATTTTCTTCCTAGCGTTTTCACTGTTGGCATTTCTGACTTTAAAGTCTCTATGGGTGTATGTGATCCCATGAGGATTATTTTACCTGTTAACTATGTACTTTGTACTCCAGTTATATGGCTAGATACAGAACCACAGGGGCTTATTTTCCAGAAAATTCCATTCATATCTCCTTACCACATTGTGCCAAGATTACATGCATAGAGGATGCCAATAGCTTATCTGTTTTATCTCTTCCAAATTCAAATGAAAGTCCTGAAGAAAATCTTGACTTTTCAAAAGCTGATTCTCTTCAAGCTGATTTTTCTGATGGTTGCTACGCTATATTTTATACAAGTCATTTCACCTATTACAGTGGAACAGTTGACTTATCAAAAAGAAAGAGACCTCGATTTGAATGGTATGATGATCTTATTAGAAAACATTCCACACCCTTTCTTCCTCCTGTCAAAAAGAGCAACAGTGTAGATGATGACAAAACTATCCTGAAAGTAGTTTCATATAAACCTAGAAGTATGTCATGGTCTGGCTATCCTCTTCATCACAAACCCAGAAAAATGAGAAACCGTAGACCACAAAAAAGAGAACTTAGTCTTGAGCAATCATGTAATCTTTCTAAGCCAATTATTCCAATACCTCCTGATATTGAGCCAAAGTTTGATCAGGTTTGTTCAATATAGTCAATGCTAATATATTAGGTAATATTGTTTAATAATAGTGCTCTATACCAAATTCTATTGCTGTATTATCATTGATTCTGGCATCCTACATTTCTCGTCTAACTATAGTCTAAATGTTTATAGTTTATCATCTATCTATTGAAATGTCTTTAGAATTTAAATTAGAATTTATGTAGAGTTAAATGTATAATTCCATAACTTAACTATTCCCTTTCATCCAACAGCCATTAGACAAATATAACAGTGAGACTGTTCTTCGAGTAGAGTTGACATGTGTGTTACCAAAGAATCGATCTACATCTTTTCGTTTTGGTTACTTTGCTCATCTCCCATTGCCAACAGTTGATGTGGTCAGTTTCACATTCTTATACCATTATGTCATTTAATTGTGGTATGTTACCTGTTAACTGAAATTGAATACTGTATTGTTATCTATGATACAGAGATAGGGAACTAACCAAGAACATATGAATACGTAATGGAGGATATCCTATTACCTTCTCTTTTATATGTTATCCTTCCACTAGATCTTAATATCCATTTGCATATAGTAAAACTAATGTCAAATTTTATCAATGTGTATACATTTTAACAATGAGTAATTGTCAATGTTATTGTATTGCAGTTGTTACAGAAAGCCATCAGTCTTATATTTAAAAATGAAGAGTACAAAACTAAAGATATTGATCTCTATGGCAACCCTGATCCATTAATACTAATGACACCTGAATTAGTATTTGTGTTAATGGAGGATTCCAACTTAAATGGATGGATTGTTCAACCTGTAGTAAATGAACCACCAGCAAAAGTAAGTCATGAATGGTTGTATAGTAAAACATTCTCACAAATTACTCCCACATGCATATACCTCAACTTAATATTTATGTTAGTAAGAATTCAAAATAAGAAAGTAAGTTAGGGAGTGCTTAGATAAGTGCATAGATTCTTATACAGTTTAGGGTTATGAATTCAAAATATTCTTTCATCTTTTAAGTATGGGAATCTTTTTAATACTTTACTATATCATTTCAGATGTTATTGAGTGTTGAAGCATTATGTCATTATGATGAAGCAAACAAGCTTCCTCGAGTATTGTTTACGGCAATTGATAATGATGCTACTGGTAAATTGTTATGCAATATCTTAGTAAGAGGTGAATTTGTTGATAACAATGACCTGAGATTTGAAATAACTTCAACAATAAATGGTAAATTTGGACATGGATGGATGAATGAATGGATGTACTTTACATGGATGAAAGGAGTCATTTTGTACATGCTATTAAACCACATACATTTAACGTATATTTTGTTAAACAGATGATTATATGAGCTTGGTTGATTAGATACTGAACACATTACTGAATAATAAAATATAAACAACCAATAATTAATATTGTTGTCTTTTGCTGACATTTTTTATAATTAGATGAATTGACTCAAGAATTCAAAGATTATTCTAATTCTTCATCAACTACTGTTACTATTAACATTGATATCAGTATATTTGACCACGAATCACCTCTCCTTAGATTACTTAAAATTTTAATCTCTTCATCACCAGATTACAATATCTCTTCGGATCTTAATCTTGATCTTGATATTGTTGAGCATCATACATTTATCGTCTGTACAAGTTATAAACTGGCTCGTTGGAAGTTGATAGCTCAGGAGTTAAAAATTGATGAAAGTGATATAGAACTACTTGAAGCCAAAGCAAAAAACTCTGTTAGTGAACAAGCTTATCAAATGTTGTGTCATTGGACTGCAAAGACCTCAGATTCCTCAATTGTCAAATTATTTCATGCATTGAGAACTTGTAGTGTTTCTATAGCACTATTTGATGGAGTCAATAAGCAATTTCAGTGGAAAAGTGGTTCAGAAATAGATGAAAAATTTATTCGATGCAAACTTTCACGAGAACTCTGTTTGGTGTGGAAAAGTATGGGACGATTGTTAGGCCTAAGTTGGAAAGATGTTGAAAGTTTAGAAGAGGAAGGATATCGTAAAGGGGAAACTCTCGATGGATTAACATACAACATGTTGTTAAAATGGAAACAAACTGCTGGATGCTGTGCAACTTACGATAAACTTGTACATGCATTGTTAGTGATGAAAGATCTGGATCCCCTATCTGTTAATGGTGCTTACAGAACTACCAAAAATCACTTAAATTTATTCGATGAATATTGTTATATACAATCTTATTAAGTATTTATTTTACTGTTTTTACACTATTATCATTATTCATTTCAGGTTTTCAATTTGTCAAGAGATCCTATCCTCCAGGAACCACCTATGAGCCACTCCAATATGCTATTCATTTTCGTTATGGAATCAGTTTGGCTCCTGTGTTTGATATGGAATTTGCATTTCCTTTCAACTTGCATGATGATGGATCAAGCTATGAAGCAATATCACAAGCTTTAAAGTATGTTGTTGAAGAGGTTGAAAGACATGCAAAAGGTAGAAAATGTCAATGCTACAAATTTTGAATTTATTCTATAGGTATCGTTCAAAATTTTCCCCTTAGTACTACTATGGATATGCGAATCATACCAAATTTAAGAGTGATTGTCTTCTTAATCTCCCTGGTCATCCAAAATCAACACACACAGCATTTATAATAAAGAATACCTAGTTAAGTTATTAAAAAGACAAACAAGGTAAGGGATCACCTGTCATTATGAATAAAGATTTCTGTGTTGTAGTGTGGAGCTGGTTTTATTTCTGTGTTGGTTCAATGATTGTCCAATGAAAATTTTCTAGTGATAGTGCAAAAAGATTAGAGTCAAAACAGCGTCTTTTCCATCCACCAAACAAGTAGATAACATGTCGATGTGAATCATACACCATTGATGATCCTAGACCATGATGTACAGGAATAGATGAAGTACCATCATTACTAAATGTTTGTTGTCTTGTCCATGTACGTGTAGACATGTCAAAGACATCAAGAAGTGGATCAGATGGGCAAGGGAGGTCCTGACTTTCATGCTCACCATCCTATAAAATAAAAAGGAATGTCGTTGCTTACAAAAGCATAAACTATTAAAGAGAATGTTGATATTAATTACACAATTTTAAATTCCATACAATGATATCCTCTGTTTGTCCACCCCATACATAGAGTTTGTTGCCAACCATCACTCCACAGCCTCCGTTTCGACGATCTATAGGTCTAATGCCATCATCATCTTGAGCAAGTTCATCACGAAAGTTCATTTTTAAAATATGGAATTGAATGGGAATGCGTAATATTAATAGTATAACTAGTCAAGTACCACCCACCTTACAGTTTGAATGATGGCCTCTGAAGTCCCAGTAGAAAGCTACCACATCGAACTCTTAAAGCAGAACGATGACTATATGTGTAGTTACTTTGGGGCTACTGAAGACTTACCTGATCTGTTGTCTTGTCTAGAAGCAGAAGGAGTGCTAGAAAACAATGAAGTTCAACGACTACTTAAAAGAATGCCTGAGAGTTATGATGTGATAAAAGGACTTCTACCAATTTTAAGAAGAAAGAAAGCTGATGTATTCCTTAACTTCCTTAGAGTATTGCAGCAGAGAGCTGAAACCAACCCAGACCCAGAGTATAGCATTTGGAAAATTTTAAATACTCTAATTCAAGGACTCAAAGGCAGAAGTGTGAGGGACTTTAGAGTACCTGTGGAGACTAATTTCATCAAGACCTTACAAGATTTACGAACATATGTTCAGTTAAGAAACAACAATGAAAAAATACTCGCTAAAAAGACTCACACTGCTGAACATATTACATCATACAAATTAAAATGGTGTGATATTGAAACGAAAGTAGTTAACAAAATGGACAGACTGTTTTATTCTTCAATACATGGTGTAACCATCCATTTTCTTCCTAGCGTTTTCACTGTTGGCATTTCTGACTTTAAAGTCTCTATGGGTGTATGTGATCCCATGAGGATTATTTTACCTGTTAACTATGTACTTTGTACTCCAGTTATATGGCTAGATACAGAACCACAGGGGCTTATTTTCCAGAAAATTCCATTCATATCTCCTTACCACATTGTGCCAAGATTACATGCATAGAGGATGCCAATAGCTTATCTGTTTTATCTCTTCCAAATTCAAATGAAAGTCCTGAAGAAAATCTTGACTTTTCAAAAGCTGATTCTCTTCAAGCTGATTTTTCTGATGGTTGCTACGCTATATTTTATACAAGTCATTTCACCTATTACAGTGGAACAGTTGACTTATCAAAAAGAAAGAGACCTCGATTTGAATGGTATGATGATCTTATTAGAAAACATTCCACACCCTTTCTTCCTCCTGTCAAAAAGAGCAACAGTGTAGATGATGACAAAACTATCCTGAAAGTAGTTTCATATAAACCTAGAAGTATGTCATGGTCTGGCTATCCTCTTCATCACAAACCCAGAAAAATGAGAAACCGTAGACCACAAAAAAGAGAACTTAGTCTTGAGCAATCATGTAATCTTTCTAAGCCAATTATTCCAATACCTCCTGATATTGAGCCAAAGTTTGATCAGGTTTGTTCAATATAGTCAATGCTAATATATTAGGTAATATTGTTTAATAATAGTGCTCTATACCAAATTCTATTGCTGTATTATCATTGATTCTGGCATCCTACATTTCTCGTCTAACTATAGTCTAAATGTTTATAGTTTATCATCTATCTATTGAAATGTCTTTAGAATTTAAATTAGAATTTATGTAGAGTTAAATGTATAATTCCATAACTTAACTATTCCCTTTCATCCAACAGCCATTAGACAAATATAACAGTGAGACTGTTCTTCGAGTAGAGTTGACATGTGTGTTACCAAAGAATCGATCTACATCTTTTCGTTTTGGTTACTTTGCTCATCTCCCATTGCCAACAGTTGATGTGGTCAGTTTCACATTCTTATACCATTATGTCATTTAATTGTGGTATGTTACCTGTTAACTGAAATTGAATACTGTATTGTTATCTATGATACAGAGATAGGGAACTAACCAAGAACATATGAATACGTAATGGAGGATATCCTATTACCTTCTCTTTTATATGTTATCCTTCCACTAGATCTTAATATCCATTTGCATATAGTAAAACTAATGTCAAATTTTATCAATGTGTATACATTTTAACAATGAGTAATTGTCAATGTTATTGTATTGCAGTTGTTACAGAAAGCCATCAGTCTTATATTTAAAAATGAAGAGTACAAAACTAAAGATATTGATCTCTATGGCAACCCTGATCCATTAATACTAATGACACCTGAATTAGTATTTGTGTTAATGGAGGATTCCAACTTAAATGGATGGATTGTTCAACCTGTAGTAAATGAACCACCAGCAAAAGTAAGTCATGAATGGTTGTATAGTAAAACATTCTCACAAATTACTCCCACATGCATATACCTCAACTTAATATTTATGTTAGTAAGAATTCAAAATAAGAAAGTAAGTTAGGGAGTGCTTAGATAAGTGCATAGATTCTTATACAGTTTAGGGTTATGAATTCAAAATATTCTTTCATCTTTTAAGTATGGGAATCTTTTTAATACTTTACTATATCATTTCAGATGTTATTGAGTGTTGAAGCATTATGTCATTATGATGAAGCAAACAAGCTTCCTCGAGTATTGTTTACGGCAATTGATAATGATGCTACTGGTAAATTGTTATGCAATATCTTAGTAAGAGGTGAATTTGTTGATAACAATGACCTGAGATTTGAAATAACTTCAACAATAAATGGTAAATTTGGACATGGATGGATGAATGAATGGATGTACTTTACATGGATGAAAGGAGTCATTTTGTACATGCTATTAAACCACATACATTTAACGTATATTTTGTTAAACAGATGATTATATGAGCTTGGTTGATTAGATACTGAACACATTACTGAATAATAAAATATAAACAACCAATAATTAATATTGTTGTCTTTTGCTGACATTTTTTATAATTAGATGAATTGACTCAAGAATTCAAAGATTATTCTAATTCTTCATCAACTACTGTTACTATTAACATTGATATCAGTATATTTGACCACGAATCACCTCTCCTTAGATTACTTAAAATTTTAATCTCTTCATCACCAGATTACAATATCTCTTCAGATCTTAATCTTGATCTTGATATTGTTGAGCATCATACATTTATCGTCTGTACAAGTTATAAACTGGCTCGTTGGAAGTTGATAGCTCAGGAGTTAAAAATTGATGGAAGCGATATAGAACTACTTGAAGCCAAAGCAAAACACTCTGTTAGTGAACAAGCTTATCAAATGTTGTGTCATTGGACTGCAAAGACCTCAGATTCCTCAATTGTCAAATTATTTCATGCATTGAGAACTTGTAGTGTTTCTATAGCACTATTTGATGGAGTCAATAAGCAATTTCAGTGGAAAAGTGGTTCAGAAATAGACGAAAAATTTATTCGATGCAAACTTTCACGAGAACTCTGTTTGGTGTGGAAAAGTATGGGACGATTGTTAGGCCTAAGTTGGAAAGATGTTGAAAGTTTAGAAGAGGAAGGATATCGTAAAGGGGAAACTCTCGATGGATTAACATACAACATGTTGTTAAAATGGAAACAAACTGCTGGATGCTGTGCAACTTACGATAAACTTGTACATGCATTGTTAGTGATGAAAGATCTGGATCCCCTATCTGTTAATGGTGCTTACAGAACTACCAAAAATCACTTAAATTTATTCGATGAATATTGTTATATACAATCTTATTAAGTATTTATTTTACTGTTTTTACACTATTATCATTATTCATTTCTTACCGGATGTATTTAAATCTGGGTGTGGTTTCATCTAATTTAACCCTTTACACTAACAAAGGCTTTTCATTATAAGGACAAAGCAATGAGTGCAGTGATTCTAATTTTACTAGTGTTGGGTTTAACAAGTCAAATAAATTGTGATGTGGGTCATAGTAGTCATGAGAGAAAACACGTCTATGATAAAAAGTAAGCTTTTTTTTCTGTGAGTGACCAAATGAAGGAACCATTTTCTTGTCTTAACAGCCATATTAGGGAAGACCTCCATCACAGGTTACCAGAACAAGATCTTGATAAGTTGGATCTAGATAGTCAAGAAGCTATGGAGTTTCATTATTTCAAATTACATGATTATAATAAGGACAACAAACTGGATGGTCTTGAACTAGGTCAGTCAGTTCGATTACCGTAGATCGGGAAACTATTGTGTTACAAAAGTTTCATGTAAAAAATTAACATGTTAAATTTTGCAACACTACGTAATATATGCACTACATACCGTAAATATTTCAATGTGTAATGATTTTAGTGTAATTAATTTTCATACATCGTCCAATGTTCGAACCTTTTTTTAACAACAAAACTTTTCTGATCTACAGTATTGCTCGTTCAATACATGATTAATCTCATTAGCCAGACCCGACTCTAAGATTGAATGACATGTAAATTCAGTGAAAAAATGTAATTCCTTTAATAGATAGTAATAAATATGATTAGTTCATAACTTCATACAAACTCTTAGCATATCATATATGTAATTATGCCATACCTCACATTTAAGTTTCAGTCCCATCCATCATTATCACAGAATGAATTGAGTTTTCCAGATCCTTTGCAAACGACATTCCCATTTGTCATTTAACCATAGGGATATATTGTGTGCGTTACATTATATAATAACCACATTGTTATTTCAATGTTTCTGTGTATGTTAATATATTATATGAGGTTTATGAACATGCAGAGATGGACAAAGAATAAATGACTAAAATTGAATTGATACTCAATTTTTTTTATTTAGGTGCTGCCATGACCCATTATCATCAGGAGGAACCAGAGGGTGAGACAAAGCGTCAAAAAGTTGACGTCAGTGATGAGGAGTTTGAAAGTTTAATTAATGAGATATTAAAGGATGACGACCTCAATAATGATGGCTACGTTGATTATTATGAATTTGTTAAAGCTCAACGACGAGCTATGTCTGAAGAAACTACTATGTAATTTTAATTATAAGATAATTGTGAAGTAATTTTGTTCTGATTTTGTTTAGAGTACATTTTATTTATAGCTTTTTCCGTCATTTTTTCATTGTAGTTGCTATTGAATTATTCATTACTTTTGAACTTAACTGATCAACTATACTATGTAGATATAATGTAATGTTGTAACCAATAGAAACACCATGTAGCAATTATAGCTTTGAGGCTGTTTACTGTTGAAGTAATTATTTTTGCATTAACTCAAGCTTTATATTTGATTGTATTAAATGATGTATTGTCATCACAGGCTACTGACATACAATATAAGGATGGTTTCAGACTGTGACAATGTGAATGATCATGTGATGTGAATTACAGTTATGTGTCTGTCCATCGTCGTAAAAGTTATACTTCGATTATTCTCTAAGTAACAGTAATTGCTGACTTGGCATATTTATAAACAGGACAAACTGGTTTCATGTTTTTAATTAAATTCATTAAATAAGAACCACAGTCCAAGTTCAGATGGTAAACCATAATCAAAGAATGATGGATAAGTAAATAATGGAGTAATAAGTGAGCTTTTTATTTAATTATTCATTTTCATTAGCTATAATTAACTGTATACACTCAGCAATGAATTAATTGTCTGATGTCATTTCTATTGGCTATAATTTCTCATGTGAGTTATTCTATATAACAATAAACGCACTTTGTCATTGTAGACATACCACAGTCTTACAACACTAAGCCCATCATGTAAATATTCTTACATTTAACTTCAATGGCAGCTAAGTAAGATCACTTGACCACACTATATAGAACATCATGAAATAATAGAAAATCAATTCTTAGTATCAATATATGGTTTAAATAATTCCTTATATGGAATTCCTGGAGAGCTAGATAACTAATTAATGTGGAAATCCTTGTAATTCAACCATGTAAATGTTTACACATACCTCATTTGGGTGTCATGAAACCTTGAAATAGTGCTTTCACTTTGTTTTATTAAATCAATGATGTGATGGTGTATCAGTTCTATAGTTAAGCACTGTTATTCATCTCTGGTTTGGATCTTTGGTTCTGATATTCTATACCAACCTAGCTATATAGTGAAATAGTGATGCAGCAATATCATCATGATATCTGATATATAGTTTATTCTGAGAAAGCGAACTGACCTCTAACTTCAACAATGTAAACTACAACACCAGCTGAATTAAGCTCTAAGTTAATAAAATTCAAATAAGGTTCCCTAGTTCACATGTATACTTTCATTTTAACCTAACGGTTACATTTTAGTTCAATACCAAATATGGTAACAAATTAAATGGTATTACAATAATCAAAACAAAATGATAGTGTATTATACATATACTTTCACTACTAACAACACTAACTATACAATAATTACTAATTTTATTAGACATTTAGAGGGGAAGTCCTATTAGCTATATTGGTTATAGATTTTTCATGGGAGCGTTCTACACAATATGATTAAGACAATTAGGCATACTCAATTATAGAGGTAGAGCTGCACCCATTCCATAATCAAATAACACAGAGTCCATTGAAATGTTACAATGTACTCTTCAGTGTTAGTTAAGAAGATTAGATAACTAGACCACACTATAGAGAACGTCATCATGATCAGGGTATAGAGCACTCAGACTTTGCCCTTTTGCTCTATTCCCTGTAGAAAGCCATGTGCAGTCTTTGAACCTGGTTAGATCAGTTATACTGTATAGTACCCAGAAATGTTTACTCATTTGGATATGACATGAAACCTCAATAATTAATAGTGGTTTCAGTTTCCTTTGTTAATTTGCTTGAAGTCTGGATTCAGAGTAAACACCAATATATAAGTATAATTCCACACATTAATTGGTTAAAGTAAAATAGTAACTTTTAGATTGACATCAGAATTTTTACTCTATTTTCAGAAAGTGAAGAGACCTTTAACTTCAACAATAAAGTATACAACATCAGCTGAATTAAACTGATCATGAGTTGATAACTTTTAAATAAGGTTCCTAGTTTATATACTTTCATTTTAACTTAAAGGTCGAATCTATGCACTTGTAAATTGTCACACTGCTCAGTTTGATATCCAAATGGTACAGATTGTATGTGAAGTATTATTTAAAAAGCATGCATACAGAGTAGAGGTAATGAAAGTAGACAAAATGGGTGTGGCGTATAGTTGCTGATTACAGGGGTACGTGTGAAATAGGCATAGCTACGTCATAATGCTCCATGAAAAGTAATTATAGGTAGTTAGTTTCATCCCAGACCTACATACAAGTAAAAGTAACTCTGATATGATATGACATGCCTTAGTTTAAGGCCTACTTTTCACTTGTGTGTAGGTCTGAGAACGAGACTAATAGGTATGCTCAGGATGAATGTTATAAATAGAGTAAAATCCCTCCCACGCACTACTAAACTATTATTTAAGACAGCATGGTATCGATATATCGATCATTTGGCCAACTTGTCAAGATGGCGGAAGTTACTGACGATATGCGAGTTATGAAATTTGCGACCAGACCTACCGCTGCTCCGACGTCAATCCCTGCAATAAATCTCAATCCAAGTTTCCCTGCAATTAAAACGTTTGTTAACTTTCTGGACGACATCAATTCGTTCGTATCTGCAGAAGAACCTTACAGTGTCAAAGCTGATGAGCAAGGTGTCCAAATTGGTGACTTCCTTGTCAATAATATCGAACTTGCTACAGCTGTGAAAGATGCACGAGACAAATTAGATAAATTTTTAAATAAAGGGATCGGCAATCTATTAAAAAAGGATATTGATATTTCAGTCACCTATTTCAAGAATTGGGCTGGCAATCAAGAATTGTCAAATGGTCTACTGCTCCTTGTACAACCTAAAACAGCCAAACATGTTAAACGTATAGTGGAGGCAGTGAAAAAGTTTAATAAAGATACCAGCATACCACAACAAATAAAGGTAAGATTGTGTGTGCATGAATGTTGTAATACTAGTAAATCCATAGATAGGCTGTGGAGGTGCATACCATAGCTGGTCTCCTCTCTTCCCTGACAAAAGTACAACAACTCAGATTGGATTGTTGCTAAGTATGTACAATCTAACTTTGAACCCTGATGATCCTGGTGATCTCATCACACCTGATCGTATCAGGCTGAATGATGGTTAGATATATGTTATATACACAAGCATTGATTGATTCTTGTTTTCTTGTCATTTTCTATAGAAAAGACAGAGGTTACCATTGTTCCAGGAGTGACTACTGGAGAGCTAATGGAGTTTTTTCTCAAGAATGGAGTGTGCTTTGAATCTGATGTGATTTTGATGAATGTAACTTATGGGGGAGTACAAACAACAGGATGTCATGTAAGTACAATATAGGAACAATAACATGTACTAAGTTCATGGTCAACAATGTAAAAGTTGAAGCCTACAATAAAGTATAGGGCTAGAAACAGAAGAATACAAGTCCTTATGGCTTGGAAATACTTGAGAAACAAAGCTTTCATATATAACTTACTGTAGAATATGCTACAAGAAATATGGTGCATCAATTTAACATCAATTTTATATGGGATCCACTCTAATTAAAATTTATGTTTTGGACAGGCCTCATAAGTAATGAGTGATAGTACATCAGTTAATAAACATTACATCTGATGGCATTTTTTAGAAAGTACAGTATGATATAACTAGTTTTAGTGTGTTATAACTCTATACATACACATCTCTAATAAATTAATACTCAGAACTCAATAAATATACTCAACAACCTGTTAATACATGCACAGTACCATATACAGAGTCATACTTATGTATAAAACACACCTAACAGATCCATAGATTAATGTGACAAATCACTTTTAGCAGTTATATAGTTACAATAATCATATAGGGAGTTGGACAAGATCAGAAGTCTGTATCTGACTGGGTCACATCACTCAAGTTGGTGGATCACAATGGTGATATTCACAATTATCCACATGATCTCAAGCCAGACAAGCTACCTGATGACATCACTGTTACTGAAGCTTGGAAAGCCCTTAAAGTGAGCATGGGTGTATTTGGTATAGTGGTGGAGATGACAGTTGAAGTGAAGCCATTACCCACAGCTAGAGTAGAAAACCATTACCCAACTCTTGGAGCTCTTCTCTATGGTAGCGAACCAAAACTACTGGACATCCTGCGTAAAAACTGGTCAGTCCAAATGATGTGGTTCCCCTTTAACAGCCTTGGATTACTTGGAGGAATAATTGAAGGTTTGCCACTTCTAAGTATCTGGCAACCAAGATGTGATGAAGTGTGGCTTCGTGTCATTAATAAAGACACTACCTATACTGAAGCTAATTGGTAGGTTGTACATTGTCATTTTGGGTACAAACATTAAAGATATGCATTTAGCTTTAATTGTTGTCATGGTAACATTATTTAATAACCTATGTTTTTCAGGTTTGAGAAACTGACACAAAAATTTACTGACACTCTCCAGCACGTTATTTTAAATGAGGTTGGTAACCCAATACTTGAACGTTATCCGTCACTAACACCTGCTATTACTGGTGGAGGTTTTCAATTTGTCAAGAGATCCTATCCTCCAGAAACCACCTATGAGCCACTCCCATATGCTATTCATTTTCGTTATGGAATAGGTTTGGCTCCTGTGTTTGATATGGAATTTGCATTTCCTTTTAACTTGCATGATGATGGATCAAGCTATGAAACAATATCTCAAGCTTTAAAGTATGTTGTTGAAGAGGCTGAAAGACACGCAAAAGGTAGAAAATTTTAATGCTACAAATTTTGAATTTATTTCTATAGGTATCGTTCAAAATTTTCCCCTTAGTACTACTATGGATATGCGAATCATAGCAAAGAGTGATTGTCTTCTTTGTCCTGGGTCTAATCTCCCTGGTCATCCAAACTATCCAACATCAACACATACTGCATTTATTGAGATCCTCAGTTTTGCTGGGACAGAGAATTATAAAGATTTCTTTACTAAAATTGGCAAAAAATGGATGGAGTTGGGTGGTGTACCACATTGGTGCAAACAGTGGACATTTCTACAACATCATGGGATCTTTAAGCATATTCATGAATATTATGGAGACAATCTTGTCAAGTTTCGTCAAGTTCTTCAATCTTTGAGCAGTGAAAATTCTCAGTTGTGCAAGTTGTTCATTAACTCAACAATGGAGCGTGTTCTTGATGTTTAAGAAACTAATGACTATTAATTAATTCCTTAAAAATGTACTTGTTTTCAATAGCAGTAGTTTTAGTTTTCTCTAATAAATCGTTATTGTCATTGTATCATTCATTAGGTAGACAGGATCTTGGTATTCACATCAAAGAGCAACTAGGACAATCAAGTCCCTACACCCTTAATATACAAAGTAATAATTATTAAAATTAATTTGAATTCAAACTATGAAAAATTATATAATTATTAATTATTAATTAACCACACCGACCTAAAATAAAACAAATTTATATAATAATAATAATACAGACATTCATTAATTTCTTCAAACTAAAACTACAATAGATAAAACAAAGAGACTTCCAACTGAACTCAAAAAACACCACTACTGTGCTATGTTGCATAAGAAGCACATGCTTTCAAGTCTATCACCATATTAGAAGCTAGTTCAGAACCAACAGCTACCACAAGTTCTTCATATCGTTGTTCAATCATCTTGCGTTGTTCTATGCTAATATTGTAATGGTCCATCATATCACATAAATACATGTAGGTATGATCATTTAGACAAACAACAAGTTTCGAAGTATCAACTGAGTCCAAACCAGTTTCATCTCTATAGCGCTGACGGTCAAAAGGTAATGCTTCTCCAGAAATGGTGTCTTTCTCTTTGACTACTGTTTCATCATTTTCCTTCAGAGCACTCTCCTTTACTTCTAAAGCAGGACCACTATCAGTTTCTTCTATAGCAGTCACTGACTCAGCAGATTGCAAGGCTTTCTTTTCACGGTGATATTTGTGAACCTGCTTAACACCATCCAAGCCAGATACCCAGTCAGGAACAGTACATGGACTATAAAACTCTTCAGGTTCATAATTTGCTTTGTAACTCAGTTTATGATTGTTACCATTCCAACCTTGCAGATAGTAATACTTAATATTAGGATTTTGTCTGCTAAGTTCTTGAGCATATTCAATCTCTTTCAGAGCTGAATACACACCAAATGACAACTTTGTCACTTCTTTACTCATATCATACCACATATATATACTAACTATTCCATTAGGGACAATATCAATGACTCCAACTGCTACTAACTTTCCATCTAGTCGATACAATTGATGGTATGTCCCATACTCAAATCCATCGATTGATTGGTTACGAAGAGGTCCATTTACGATATGTTCACAGTATGAATACTCAGATTTACGAGGCTTTTCATGTTTGACTAAATGGTAAGAATTATATAAGTCATAAGCTTCTCGGACAAATTGTGCTGGTATGGTTTCAATAGTTAAACGATCTTCAGGCATTCTTCGTAGAACCTTTCGATAACTTTTTCGTTGACGGTGGTTAAATTTCGACAAGAGAACTCTAGTTTCCCAATCGCTGCAGTCCAAAGAGTGATTGTAACGATAACGAAACAATTTCACACCACCACGACGATACCATCCTTTGGTAATGAGTGTCTGATATTGGTGAGGAGTGAGGCTGCTAGGTCGAAACACCAGCTCCTCAGATGAGCCATCTTTCTGGCAATTACTACAGAAACCATGAGAGCTACCATATACTCGTCCAATACGAAAAATTGACTGGTCTGGTTTTAAACCAAGTCTGACAAGTTGTCCTTTTGCATCTTCTGTTAGCTGAGTAGCTTCTGGAAATTTGGGGGCAAGGTATGATTCCAAAGGTGGTAATAAGACGATATTTTTCTCACCAGATGATGAGTCAGCAGTATCAACTCTAGTGAGATCAGAAGAAGGCCAAGTTATACTTGGTTCTAAGCAGGACACAAGGAGTTGTTCGTTTTCAAGGTGAAGTCTTTCTAGTGGAACAGAAATTGTAAACAGTTGACCTTTTTCTACAAGGGAAGTACCCCATCTTTTCAGATCATTATTAGACATTAATGACTCATCTGACAGTATTTGTTGGAGCCGGTCCGTAATGCCAAGACTCCGAAGTTCACCACAACATCGATCAAGATCTGAAACAGCAAGGAAAACCAAGGCAGTATAGCTCATTACTTTGCTGTCAGTAGTTGTATTAAGAACATGCTGTACTGCTTTGATAACAGTATCGGTAAAAACAAACTGGCGATTTGAGAGAGACATGAACCCAATGGAACTCAATAAACCTAAAGGTCTCCAGCAAACTTCTGCAGAGTCTGTACGACAGCCCATTAATCGAACTGTTATATCAACAAGGCCTTTTTCAGCAAATTGTCTTTTAGCCCAATCACCAGATGATAAGATATGTAACACGCGACAACAAGCAGTAAGAACAAAATCATCAGCAGTCAGCATCTCTTCATTGAGAAAAGTCATTAAACTTTCATGATAATTATGAGCTAGGATTTCCTGCTTTACAGGATGTCCCGCTAAAGCTATGTTTCCTACAGCATGAACAGAAGCCCTCACAACCATTGGGTCATAGGTCTTATGCACTAAAGGATACAGCTTATCCAAGAACCCTTTTTCGTGTAGGATGTTTGAAGCTTTCTTGTCGGCAGTCAATCCAAGAGCCAAAGTTCCAAAAAGTTCTCCAATTTCAGATTTTTCACCTTTGCCATATTGTTCAACTAACTGGATTAAAATATTGGGCAGATCACTTTCAGCAAGTGCTGTGATATCTTTAAGAAAATCTTGATAACTTCGTAAGAGACAGTTAATAAAACTGAGTGTACTTGTACGCGTCTCTCGATTTTGTGCCTCTTTCAAACAAGCATTAATGGCAATTTCATGAAGTTTAAGGTCATGGAGGATTTGCATTTTTTCTTTATTCTTTACGTTGTAAGCAATATGGTGACTTGCTATAACAAATGTTTGTAGCAACTGTTTATGCAAAGCAACATCTTGACTAAGTGTTGTCACATAGAGCTCTAAAAATTCCTTGGTAAGCCATTTGTCAGCCACGTCATCAGGTGTGGATTTGAATAATCGTTTAATGCCTGTGTATACATCTTCTCGTATTTCTGGGACAGACAAGAGAGCTGGTTCTACCAGAAGTTTTTGGAAAGGAAGGAGATGGTTCTCTGAGAAAAACAGTGCTTTAGCTTCAGTGAATTCTGGAGGAATATCCCGAAAAAGTTGACGAAAAGCTGGTGGTAGCATATTGACATCAGGTGGTAGTTGACTGAGAAATTTGTCTAACGCTTCACAGAGACTTTGACAACATGACTTTGGCCATTTTAGAGCGGCTTCTTCAAGCCGTGTGATGATTTGATTGTCAATAATTTCCTGAAGTGCTGGAGGTTTAAATTTTGTGCAAAAAAGAATCATTAAATCAGAAACTGCCTCGATCTCTCTCAGTTGGTCTTTTGATGTCATTTCTTCTGCAGGCTTCTCCAAGACTTTAAGAACAGATGAGAGCACATCTCTCTCCTGTTTTAAGACATAGATGATAAATGGAGGACTAGTACGTACATTTATAATATAATTTATCATGAACAGACAGATAGGACTGACACTGACTCCATTCTCAACTTGTTCTTTAACAATGGTAGCCAGTGCTGGAGCTAAAATTTCTGGACCAAGTTCCTCTCCAAATTGAGCAGCATGTCTTGTAAGCTTTGACAGGACGCTCCAAAGAGATTTTTGAACGTTGGGAGATTTTGAAAACTGCTGAGCTGCAAATAGAAGCATAAAATGAGCAGATTCAAGAACATATTCAGAGCTGCTACTTGGATCTATTTCCAAAAACTCTTGCAAAGCAATAAGAATTGAACTGAGATCAAATTCATTCATATTTCCATAATTCATAACTAAACTACGAAGTTTCCCTGGAATTCCCTTATCACATAATTTGATCATAATATGGTTGGGAAAACCATGAGGGAAGCCATGACCAGCAGCTATGAGACAGTCTTCCTTTCCATTCTCATAAGTTTCAGAGTTCAATACAAGTAGAAGAAAAGATGACAGCTGCTCGATGGAGTCATCAGTGAAAGTATAATCAAATACATCCACTAAACTTCCTGTCACTTCAACAGCTGCTTTAACCACTGCAGGAGACTGGTCTTTCCAGTTTATTGTAGATAATGTCTGTAGAAACAATGTAACGAAATCTTTGGCTTTAATAGTACGTGAGACTCCATCAGTAACATAGACACTAGATAAAGTGAACGAGTTGCAAACTTTCTCAATGACAGAAGACTGAAAAGGATAGTTGGTAAGAAGATGAGTGATCGATTCCCACAATCTATAAATAATAATAATGAAAGTACAATGAACCAACCACAATAAACCATGTTGAAATTGAAAGGTTTATACAAGTTTACTGCAAGTAAAAATGGGCACCAGTTCATTGTATGCTTCAAATGTGCTTTTGTTGATACCCACACACATTTCTTAACTTGAATATGTACAAAAAACAGTTGTGGTGTTCATATGATAACTCGTTTACACCTTTGCCATTTTACCACACCCAAAGGCAATTACTATCTTTTGAAATAAGATAATATTAAAATGTTTATATAAATTGCAAATCCCCTGTTGAGGACAAAGACTATTTTGTAAGTAAAGAAAATATGGCAACATGATTATACAACATTTAACCTAATAAGAATTAAACACAATCACAAGGTGTAAACTAATCTTATACATTATTCTTAGCTTACTTTAGTATTAGTTGAGTTCTAGACTCTTCTTCGGTTAATTCTTGTATTTTCTCACTGAAGGACTGTACTGTAATATAATGTTCATTTGTTTCTACAGTACTGCTATTAGTAGAAGAATCCATACCTACAATAAAATGAAGTTATTAAAATAAGTGACAATGGGTGACATGATTATGGAATGTGTTAAAAATATATAGAATCTTCTAACTATAAGCATTCTATCATTCCATCATCACATCCATCCATCCATTCATCCATCCATCCATCCATCCATTCATCTATTTTGCACATCATAAGTCATCAATACATAAAAAAAACAGTTCATTAAAAAACCAACTAAATTCCTAAAATTTTCAATTTCACTATCAAAGCAAAAACCTATATTATTAATTAGATTACTACAACAATCTAATTATAATACTAACACTAGTACTATAGTAGTAAGGGACTTTTCCTAGCCTCAAGATGGAAAGGAATGTTGTCACATGACAAAGAGGGAGTATTTTTTGGAAATATAAAAGTATGTCTCAATAAACAGAAATCACCCAGGGTGACCTTATGTCCCAAAAAATAATAATAACATTAGACATATAGCAGAGTTAGTAAGGATTAAACATACTGTGTTATAGTATAAAATAATAAATGTATTATTTCAGTGTTATTATTGGAATTTTAAAAATCAACTGTATCATTTACATGTCAATAACAAGTGATAGATTATAACAATATTCATTACTGTGTAATACATTAGTGTTACAAATAATTCACATAGTTCCAACTTGACATGAATTTATTTAAAATAACAAAGAATGATGAAGCATTTTTAGATAATACTAAAATATATAGAACTCTTAATAAAAATACATGTACAGACTATATGTACATGTACATGTTTAGACTGATGTTATATGTACTTGTACATGTGGCATACTCTTAAACCCAGCTGGTTATAACTAAGGGTTAATAATACAATTATTAATGACATGTATTGTAAATGCTATAAGGTACAACTAAAGAGTGAGGATAAGTAAAGATAAAGGTGACAACTCATTACAACACTTCAATATATCATATTCCACAGTATATATAATAACTCTACATGGTTAGCGTCATATTTTAGCTGTACACTATATAATATATGTATTGTATAATAGGACATTTCAGACTTTATGTTTGTCTGTACAACCAATACTAAAAATCAATAAACAAAACCAAGCTATATATACAACACAACATCCAATCAAAATACATCTAATGAGTCCATAGCAACATGTATTGTATACTTACTTTGGTAAGTGTACAAAGATATATCAGGACAACTAAAGACTCTCTTATAGCAACTATAAATTGTATAAAAGAAAAAGTAAAAATAATGACATTATCTTTAATGAATTATATGATATAAAAAGAGTAAATGGCAAGCATTTGATCAATTCTTTAGAATAGACAAGATTGTTTTATTTCGAACATAACTTATACATTGCTATAGTATTTGCAGTACAGTAGTATGCCGTCTTGTAATCGAGTAACTCGTGAATGCAATAACAAGTGCATTGTGATGATCTAATATAAATAATTTACCTTTCCTTTCTTCTTCACTTAAAGTATTAACTAAAAGTAAACACCGTCGCGGGACCACACAGTAAGGAAGATGTCAGGTGACAGTCACATGCCACTGACTTAGCTCCTCCTCCATTAACAACTCTGAACTTTCAACGTTGTGGTATTAATTCTTAGCTTCTGTCTCATTTTGTCTCTTAGTCTGAATCCAACTCGTCACAATGTCATTAACAAAGTGAGTCAACTAATACAGTGATAAATTTAAGCATCATTTTTCCTTTTCTTCTACTTTAACTTTATTGTTCAACATATTTCTCCCCCTACTCAGGCTTTTGCCTAAGCCAACTCAACTTGCCCATAATCCAAGAGCTGAAGAAGAAACAGACAATGCGTACAAAGCAGTAAGTACATTATAAATTGTTTTACGAACTAGTTAAGAGTCCCATGCTTGTTGCTGAGCAGTGGAGTACCATATGAAGTACCATAATAAAAATAATTTTAAAATAATGTGCAAAATAGAGGTCTTAAACTATTTAACTGGCGCTCTAGACACTACCATAATTTAATTAAGTTCTGTCAATTAATAATTCATTATAATCTTTTTTGGGGGCTCTGTTACTTAATTTTTCCTTTAGTTAATTCAGCCCAACATTCGCAGGGAACCCCCTCCTTATGGTCAACGAAAAGGATGGACCCCACGCTCCTTAGAGGTTCATTAAACAAAAACCACACCCACTTCATTATTACTTTATTTTATAGGACTTTGGAGACGGTGGAGCATTTCCAGAAATCCATGTTGCACAATACCCTCTGAACATGGGCAAGAAAAAGACAGCTGTAAGTACCTGATCATACTGACATCACATGTAAAACTACTAGCATTGTACATTGAATATATACATGTAATAACAAACTGTAGTATATTAGGTATCTGTCAAACCATAAATATGCTTCTTGGATTATGTACCTTTAATTCATGTCACTATAACTGTATTTCTTGTCTTTATAGAACTCTACTGCAGTGGTTCCTCTTCAACTTGACTCTACTGGAAAGGTTAAATATGATGTGATTGCAAAACTGGGGCACAGCAAAGATCGAGTAAGTTTTCACTGTCTTCTATCTTTATTTTTGTTAAAAATCCTCTCTCCTTCCATTCTCTTATATACAATCATTTCTCTTTTTACAGGTTGTACACACCTCTCTTCAAGCCATGTTACCAAAGGAGATACATTCCAATGATCCTGAACTAGCTAAACCAGATGATGAAGAAACTAAGAAAATCACTGATAAAACCAGACAAGCTTTAGAACAGATTGTTTCAAAGAAAGTAGCAGATGCTCTACCAGTGAGAGCTGCTGAAAAGACAGCTCCTGCTCAATATATCAGGTTAAATGGATAGATAGATGGATAAATGGATAGGTGGATGGATGGATGGATGAATGGATGGGTGGATGGATAGATGGACTAATAGACAACACACAGATATTCATTCAATGGTCTATTCTTTAGGTATACTCCTAGTCAACAAGGACCTGCTTTTAATTCAGGAGCTAAACAAAGAATCATTCGTATGGTAGAGGTTCAAAAGGATCCAATGGAACCACCTCGTTTTAAAACCAACACAAAAATTCCACGTGGACCTCCTTCACCTCCTGCACCTGTTCTCCACTCACCTCCTAGAAAGGTAATGACAATAAAACCTTGTAATAGAGATACTAATACATACAATAGAGATATTACTACATATAATACAGATACTAGTACATATAATAGAGATATTAGTACATATAATAGAGATACTGGTACATATAATAGAGATATTAGTACATATAATAGAGATACTGGTACATATAATAGAGATATTACTACATATAATACAGATACTGGTACATATAATAGAGATATTGGTACATATAATAGAGATACTGGTACATATAATAGAGATATTAGTACATATAATAGAGATACTGGTACATATAATAGAGATACTGGTACATATAATAGAGATATTAGTACATATAATAGAGATACTGGTACATATAATAGAGATACTGGTACATATAATAGAGATATTAGTACATATAATAATAGAGATACTGGTACATATAATAGAGATATTAGTACATATAATAGAGATACTGGTACATATAATAGAGATATTAGTACATATAATAATAGAGATACTGGTACATATAATAGAGATATTAGTACATATAATAGAGATACTGGTACATATAATAGAGATACTGGTACATATAATAGAGATACTCCTAGAAAGGTAATGACAATAAACCTTGTCTATTGAAAATGTAATAAAGATAGCAGAACATCAATAAATTTTAGATTGAAAGTGCATTATAGGACATTGACTAATCTAACAGTTTATTGTTGTAGACTTTACTAGTAGTAATTAATGTAGTAGGACATTTCTTTTAGCCTGGTTAAATAAATTGGACACAATTCTGAGGCTCTTTTGTTATACATAGACTTTATTTTAAATGGACATTATAACATTGAAATGTGATGTACTTATTTATGCAAATATTTAAATATTTCTTTTCCATTAGGTTACAGTTAAAGAACAACAAGACTGGAAAATACCTCCGTGTATTTCTAACTGGAAAAACAATCGCGGTTTTACAATTGCCCTCGATAAGAGACTTGTAGCTGATGGGCGTGGCCTCCAAGATCATACCATCAACGACAACTTTGCTAAATTGGCTCAGTCTCTGTATATGGCAGATAGAGAGGTATGAGAGTAAGGGGTGTGGCTTATGTTTGGAGTTCTCTTAATTAAATACAAATCAGTATGATGTAATTTTTATATGAAACGATGTCCTTTCAATATATACATGTACATGTATTTACATGTATTTTTGTATGTCAATTTGTGATACAGTTTTTAGTCTGTTAATCACATGATATTCACATGTACATATACATGTGTAGTATTTAATAGTAAAGTATGTTATCTTGTTACTGTTCTGTGTCTCCATTGTAGGCTCGTAAAGCTGTTGAAGCAAGAAATAATTTAGAAAGGAAAGTAGCTCACAAACAACGAGAGGCAAAGGAAGAAAATCTTCGTCAATTGGCTCAAAAAGCAAGAGATGAGCGAACTGGGATCAGAACTGAGGGAGATGGTATGAATCAATCAAATTATATGTGTACATGTACATACATTTATATTATATATAAGTATTGTTATAAATTATGATGTAATAATGTATCTCATAATTGTGGTTCTTTTATGTGTAACTACTAATTGCTATGATAGGATGTATTTTGTTATTGCAGATGATGAAGATGAGTCTGTGAAAGAGAGAGATCAACTTAGATATGATCGACACAAGGAGAGAGAAAGATCTAGGAGAATAGCCAGAGCTCATCCTGAAAAAAGGTATATAATATAACTGTTTGGTTTTCACACTTTCTTTATATAATATTATTATCTTTTGATTGTTTTCAGGTCAAAGTTAGAACGAGAGAAAGATCGTGATATCAGTGAAAAGATTGCCCTTGGTTTGCCTGGAGGACCTCCTTCTCAAGAATCAATGTTTGATCAACGTCTCTTTAACCAATCTCAGGTAAAAATAGAATTTGTACTTGGAAATATATTGTTACTCTCTCTCTCTCTCTCTCTCAGGGTCTTGATTCAGGTTATGGGTTATTGGATGATACTTATAATGTTTATGATAAGCCCTGGCGTGCTGGAGGTGGAGCAGCTCAAGCTATTTATCGTCCAAGTAAAACTGCTGATAAAGATATCTATGGAGATGATATCGAGAAGCTCATCAAAACTAGCAGGTAAGTGGGTGGGTTTTGATTTATACATGTATTATTTAGCAATGATATGATCACGTGGAAAATTCAGCAATTGAAAATAAAGTGACTCTTTTCAGTTGAATGTTGCATAATTATGTTTTGACTTGTGATTAATCACAAACAGACAACAACGATTCAAATTAATAGTCCTGTAGTATCTGTTATTTGATAATATCTTCATTCATGTATTGGCTACTTGGATTGGTATCTTGGTAATATCTTCATGTAATGGCTACTTAGATTGCTATCTTGGTAATATCTTCATTCATGTAATGGCTACTTAGATTGCTATGGTAATATCTTCATGTAATGGCTACTTGGTATCTTGATAGTATCTTGTTCTTGATCAATTGCAAACAAACTTTGAGGTATTATCAATATGACTTTATCTTATTTAATGTCTGTGGATATTTTGTACCTGGTACTTGTGATTCTAAGGTTAACTATGTATACAGGTTATGTCCATTTTCATTCTATTGTTGTATATCACTTTTGAAAGCGATAAATAAAATTATTTGTCATTAAATAATCACTGCCGGACATAGTTCTCTTACTGTTAACTCTTTGAATTAGACTTGACTGAATGAATCAGTCTGAGTTTTGTATCTTTGAGTAGATCTATAGCTTCTACTGACTTCAAACTTAGCAACAATCCATCAACAACAATTCATGTCTTCTAAATAATCTTGCAATAATTTCTACAAGTATAATCTTGTTTGTTCCTTTCTTGTCCTTAACGTCTTTTTCAGAAAGTCCAAATTAATTAATATTATAGTTATATAATATGTATTATAGTTAATGAGAGGTACGTCTCAGTGTTGACAATTTGTTCTTTAAGGTATTATGAGTGTCCAAAAATAGGGGTGATTATTCTATATAGGTATATAAGCAAGAATTCAGTCACTACTTAGATATTGTTTAGAAGAAAATACTACTAATTGTTGATCAATTTTAAGTTGAGTTATATCTTATAGTTGAAAAATTGGCTAATTGATAAAATCTGTTATAATTGAATTGGCTGTGCTAGTGTAATTGCAGCCTTGTCTACTCAATAGTTGTACTGAAAATTGTGTGTGCTATATAGTCAATAATTTTGTTATGAAGCTATGTTCAATGCCATCACTCTCGCAAAAAGTATAGGCCACTTAAGTAGACAAGTAGCTGATGTGTAATGTCTTTCAATTACTGTAGATATTTTTGAGTTTGTGATGTAATTTTACTGTTTAAAGTCTTTGCAAATTCATTTCTGTTGCTGGTCATTAGTATTAACCCCAACCACTACATATTAAAAATTATTGTTGGTTGTAATGTTGCACCGATAATGAATCAGCATATTGGATATCAGCTTATCAGCTGGATATTATGTATATCTGTATTAATTAGATCTTTGCCAATATCAGTCAATATAGTCACTGCACATGTGCATTTACTATATCACGTGGTTGCACATTAAAGATTGATTGATTGTGAATAATATCAAAGAAAGTTAACTATTTTGGTTTACTTTACTGTTGGAGAGGACACAAAGATAGCAGCTGTATGTAATATATGTGGTGAATTATTATCAAGAGGAAGTAAAACTACCAATTAAACTTAAGGTAGTCAGTAGAACTATTATATCATTTATTTACATTGTTAATATTCATTAGAGCAAATATATAGTTAATGAAAGTAAAACTAATTATATTGGATTGGCTATTAGTATCAGCTTTAATTGATACTTTAATATCAGTTATCAGAATGTTGGTAAAATCCTGTATTGTTGCAACACTAGGTTATATGAAAGTTGGTGGTGTCTGCATAGATAACCAAATAACTAATTTAATTCTCAGACAAATCTCTGACCATATGGTAATATGGTAACTGATATCAGGTGTGACAACATTTTCTTTTACCATGTGTCATATGTTGAGCATTTCTTAGGCACACTTTAATATAATTTTAATGAACATTATGTAAAATCAAAAAAATTCTCATAGGTTCTGTTTAAGTTCAAACTTAACAATACATTACTTAGAATAGCTGCCATAGTCTTTTCACCGTCAGACCCGACGTAACTTCATCTCAACAAATAGAAAACATGCCTTGTAAATGAAATTTTTTTTAGACCATATATTGCATGTACTATAGGGACAATTGAAGTTGCAATGACAGCCTTTCTTATAACACCATGAACCACTACTGCATTCATTACACCAACATCCACAGCAGCATGTCTTGACAGTACATCCAAGCTTAGTGCAGAATTTTCTTAAATTATAATATGAAAGACAGTCTCCAGCAGTACCACTATATCCAGATACATGGAGAGTATAATCAGTAGTAGAACCACCTATGTAAAAGGTAGAATAACTGGCATATGCACTGTTACCATTTTTATCTCTCATATCAACTCGTAATTGTGTAGATACACTTCCATTAGCTAAACGATGGAGTTTACTAAGTCCTAGCCAATACTCTCCTGAAATGTTACCAAAACCATGAACATAATCAGTCCAGTTGAGACAGAAATCAACAGAGCCATCCATTCTTCTTTGAAAGACAGTCCATCCACCACCATCAGTCTCCATGTCACAATAGGCCTACACAATGTGTAAAGATGAAGCATCATGTTTGTTAAAGACAATGTTGTACCTTAAAAGGTGACATATTGTCAGGTTTGAGGGAATAGACACCACTCTTATTCTGTCCCTTCATCAAAGCATCAAGACAGTCCAGATATTCTCCATCAGGAGTATAATCAGCAAAACAAGTACAATTGTATTTTCCTGTCTCATTTAGTTTTCTGCAAGTACAAGAGAGATCTTGTCCCTCCTCGTCATTAGCTTTGCAACTATAGAGGTACTCTGTGTGTGTGTGTGTGTGGTTATATAGATATATATATAACTTGTGCCCCAAGGCAATCTTAGGGTCATCTGCCATGCTGCGTATAACAGGCAGAAAAAAAAATTGTGAATTATATATATATTTACCTTCTGGTGGACAGTTTGCTGTCACAACACAGGCAGCAATAGCTAGAAAGAGGACAACACTTGATGTCATTTCTATTAAGAACTAGATTGACACCTTTAACAAGTGACTTGTCTTTGCATACAAAATTCAACTGTACTTTATATAGGCTGGAATTGGAATCTCTCGTTGTTTGTTAGATCTGCTTAGTCATCATGATAATAGCTGAGTCATACAGCCATGATGACAAACAATTCATACCTTTGATGTAGTAGCATTATAGTATAGTTGATATAAAGAAGTGTTGACTTCGATTTTTGAAGTTATGATCTCAGTATATAATTCCTATCTTATACATTTATAAGTAAGCCTATTGGTCATATCATTTAATTGACTTAAACAACAAGAATTCAACAACTTTCAATGTATTATTTAGTTTACAAGTATTAAAGGTTATTATATGATTCCTAATCCATTTCATGCTGTTACTATGCCAAGTCTAGTCAGATATTAGGTTAAGTATGCTACAATTTTTTGAGTAATTTTTATGAATAGTCATTAAAATTATATTATGTTTATATCTCAAAAATCGAAAAGGTTTAACAGTTTATTTTGGCAGCATTTTTAAAGATGTTTTATCTTTGGAAGAAACTTCAATTTCAAATTCATTTTGATAACATTTACTTGTTGATCATGAACTACAATGATACTCTTTTTGTTGTCTGTATCCACAATATGAAACAAAACTTACTACAAGCTCTTATAAATACCTAGATCTAAAAACCTTTTTCTTGACAACACACACCATTCATTGATGTACATGTAATTGCTTTATTTTAAGCTTAGTGAAGAGAAGTTCTGATTTAGTTTAGTGTTAGCTGTGACATGTCAGCACTCTGAGCCTAACCAACATTCTCCTGAAGTGTTAACAAAACCATGAACACAATCTGTATGGTATTGTTGTCTATTTATTCAAAGTTGTTCGCATTCAGTTCTGCACTTTAGTGCTTTTAGCTGCTTCACTTACTATCTCTATACTTCATATCTTACATTTAAGACTACAATTAGAAACTTCATTCACCATTTACATCAATAAAGTATGACAACAAATAGTTTACCAAAACAAACATATTAAAAAAGGACAAAAGCAAAGGAGATACTAACATATTTAGTTACGACGAACTTTCATCTCAACAAATGGTAGGGAAAGTTCAGTCCATTTCCTCCAGTTAACTCCTTTTCCATGTGTGTCGTCTCCATAGCGACCATTTAAGTTAGAATAATGACAGTACCTATACCACCATGCACCCGTATATGTAATGGCGCAATTACCACTGTAAAGATCATTGTCATTGTCTTTTGTTGTAAACTTCATAAGATTATGATATCTAACAACTCCATGAATTGTAGTAAGAGAGTCTCCAGCAGTACCATTATATCCAGATACATGGAGAGTATAATCAGTAGTAGAACCATTTATGTAAAATGTAGAATAACTAGCATATGCACTGTTACCATCTCTATCTCTCATATCAACTCGTAGTTGTGTCGATACACTTCCATTAGCTAAACGATGAAGCTTGCTGAGGCCTAACCAATGTTCTCCTGAGATATTTCCAAAACCATGAACATAATCAGTCCAGTTACGATAAAAGTCAACAGAGCCATCCATTCTTCTTTGAAAGACAGTCCATCCACCACCATCAGTCTCCATGTCACAATAGGCCTATACAATGTATAGAGATGAATCATCATGTTTGTTAAAGACAATATTGTACCTTAAAAGGTGACAAGTTGTCAGGTTTGAGGGAATAGACACCACTCTTATTCTGTCCCTTATTTGAAGCATCAAGACAGTCCAGATATTCTCCATCAGGAGTATAATCAGCAAAACAAGTACAATTGTATGCTCCTATCTCTTTCAATTTCCTACAAATACATGAGAGGTCTTGTCCCTCCTCATCATTAGCTTTGCAACTGTAGATGTATTCTGAGGAAAATTAATGGACTGTATCATTTAAACAAGAGCATATTAGTGAAAATTGTCCTAAGATTATTTTGATGGTACTGTTCTTGCTGTAAGGGACCAAATTTTGAAGAAGCAGTACCACTTAGAGGCTTTTTCTCAAGTAACAAAACTCAATCCATCAAACCCAATCAAAGCACCAGCAGTAAAAGTAATAACGTTCATTGTTTGCTATATGTATGATTTTGTATCATTGGTTACTATATTTGGGTTAATTTCATTCGTTAATCTTGAACGTTGCATGAAACAATGCAATGAAGCAATGAAAACAAAATATACATACGTACACACGTATATAGTTAACACATGGTCAAAAACAATCATAGGACTGACCACTTGACACATGCAAAGTGCCAGGTAAAAAGAACTTATAAATTGTATGTATATATATCACCTTTTGGCTCTGGTGGACAATTTGCTACTATACTGTAGACAGCAATAGCTAAAAGGAGGACAACTTTTGATTTCATCTCCATTAAGAACCAAACTGACAACTTTAATGAGTGACTTGTCTTATGCATACAAATTTTAACTTGTACTTTATATAGACTACAATGGGAATCTCCCAGTATCTGTTAAATCTGCTTAGTCATGATATAGTCCTTTCTATACAGACACAATGGCAGACAGCAATATCTTTGATGTAGTACCATTATTGTATAGTTAATGTAAAGAAATGATGACTTTATTCTTCATTATCAGTAACACATCAGTTCTTCCTTCACTTTGTTAGAGTAAACAGGTGTTATTGGAGCTGACTCATTATTACATAGGTCAGAGGTTACTATTGCTTTAAAATTATGATCTCAATATATAGTCCCTATCTTATACATTTATAAGTGATCACTTAATTGACTCAAACAACTTGTATAAAACCTTCATAACAAACATAAAATCCAGTACTAACTACTGACTTCCAATTTACTTGAAGTATTTATTATTGATACTGTTATGAAAGGTGATCATCAAGATATATGATTTCTAATCCATTTAAGTTATTGCTCTACCAAAACAAATCAGATTAAGTACATTACAATTTTAATGTGGTAGTCTGATGATTTTTGTCATTAAATTATATTGTGTTTATATCTCAGAATACTTAACTGTTAACTACAATAGTACACTTTTGTTGTCTGTATCCACAATATGAAAATGAAACTTGTTACAAGCTCTTATATCTAAACCTATGTCAATATTTTCATGATGATAGACAAACCATTCATTGATGTAATTGTTTTATTTTAAGCTTAACATAAGAAAGTGCTGATTTGATTTAATGTTAGCTGTGACATGTCAGCACTCCAAGTAAAGAGTATTAAAACAGGACTTTCCCTGAGTATTAACTTGCTTACTCATGGTGTGATCTATTTCCACAGACACACAATGGTAGTAGTATTATGTTGTGGTTTATTAAGGCTGATTTAGTTTAGTGTTATCAGTAACACATCAGCACTCTGTGCCAGTAAACATGTTATTAGAGCTGACTCATTTCAAAAAGGTCAGAGATCACTAAACGTCATGATATTATCATGCCATTTCTAATTTATATGCTTATAATGATTTTATGAGGTAAATATCATTACTGGATTATACCAACTGACCATTCCTAATTCTCTTAACCTTTAAATGCAGTATTATGTATAACCTATAACTTTCAATTTATAAAAATTTCTTTTAAGTACACTTATTTGTCAAAGCATTGTAAATGATTTGAACTTTAAAATTATTTGTTTACACTTTCGTTTTTAAGTGTGTTGTCATGCAAGAAAATATAGATTATAATCACTGTGTTGATGTTAGTGCTTTGCTTACATTGAATTTGTTAAACTTGTGTACTGACTGACTGGCAAAACTCTTGAAGTTTCCATCATCACATTCATTGACGTAGCACTCATGTAGAGATAAATTAAACTCTATTATTTTATAGTGTGTTTGTATTAAGTTGATATAATAGTTTAGGTTAATTCATTGCTTTCAATTGATAAATTTATGTACTGTGCCTAATCTTTGCTGTGATACAGATCTTAGTTAAGTTGCTAAAATCTTTGTCAATTAATACAATTGTGCTATTTAATGTCAAACATCTTTTTAAAATAACAATTCAATACACAATAATAGAAAACAGTTAATTAAATTAAACAGTTCTATGTAAACCTCCTTTAGAAGTCACAATATTACTAGACACGGCGAACTTTCATTGCTACAAATGGTAGCGAATAGTAATCTGTGTTTTTCAATGTGTACCAAGTAATTCCTTTCCCAAATGTACCATGACCATTGTATCTACCATTTAAGTTGGACTGATGGCAAGATTTATACCACCATGCACCAGTGAATTCAATGGCACAGTTATTACTGCTACCCCAATTTCCTGGGTCATTGTCATTATCTTTGGTAGTAAATTTCATGAGATTGTGATATCCAAGAGAGTCTCCAGCAGTACCACTATATCCAGATACATGGAGAGTATAATCAGTAGTAGAACCACCTATGTAAAAGGTAGAGTAACTGGCATAGAAAGTGATATTATCTCTATCTCTCATATCAACTCGTAGTTGTGTAGATACACTTCCATTAGCTAAACGATGGAGTTTACTAAGTCCTAGCCAATACTCTCCTGAGGTATTTCCAAAACCATGAACATAATCAGTCCAGTTGAGATAGAAGTCAACAGAGCCATCCATTCTTCTTTGAAAGACAGTCCATCCACCACCATCAGTCTCCATGTCACAATAGGCCTACACAATGTGTAAAGATGAAGCATCATGTTTGTTAAAGATAATATTGTACCTTAAAAGGTGACATGTTGTCAGGTTTGAGGGAATAGACACCACTCTCATTTTGACCCTTCATCAAAGCATCAAGACAGTCCAGATATTCTCCATCAGGAGTATAATCAGCAAAACAAGTACAATTGTATTTTCCTGTCTCGTTTAGTTTTCTGCAAGTACAAGAGAGATCTTGTCCCTCCTCGTCATTAGCTTTGCAACTATAGAGGTACTCTGAGATAAATCAAAGGATTATATGATTCAGTAAAGATCTTATGAATGGTATGTGAATTTCACCTTTTGATTCCGGTGGACAGTTTGCTATCACACTACAGACAAGAACGGCTAAAAGAAGGACGTTGTTTAGTTTCATCTCTTTTAAGAACCAGACAAACACCTTAATGAGTGACAGTGTCTTATGCATCTGAAATTCAACTTGTACTTTATATAGGCTAGAATGGGAATCTCCCAATGTCTGTTAAATCTGCTTAGTCATGTTATAATCCTTTCCATACAGACACAAGGGCAGACAGCGATGTCTTTGATGTAGTAGATAGTTAATATTAGAGAAGTGCTGATTTCATTTTTGTTATCTGTAACACATCTACACTTCCTTCACCTTAATAATTAATTATAAATTTACTTTACTAGAGTGAACAGGTGTTGTTAGAGCTGACTTGTTGTTTAGGTCAGAGGTTACTATCATTATGAATGAAATCAGGTAGGCAATAGTGCTGCATATGTAAGGATGGTCCAATTTGTCCATTAAAATGTATTAGCAGAAAACATTAAACGTCTTATCTATAGTTGATCAGAACCTTTCAATGCTATGACGTGATTGTAAGCAATGACTGAGTAACATATTTAATCAATGTTTGTAACTATCAGTGAAATTTGTTTACTTTTTTTCACAATTCTTTGTTGCTCACGATTACTGAGTACAAAAAAACATGTGACCAATTTTAGTGAGGTATCTAAAACATAGTGTGTGCTTTTGTAAGAATAATTTGTGCAGTCAGGTAGTCATTTGGGCAGGATGATTTAGTTTGTCTCTTAGCTTTTTTTACGAGAAATATTTAATATCTTTCCAATAGCACAGCTTAGTAATTTCTGTCATACCATACATAGCAACCTTTGAATTAATATAATGATAGTTGATATTTCACCATGTGTGTGTCATATGTGATTGTACCATTTTTGTAATTAGAAGTATCATTGTCTCTGGTTAAGAATTTTCTGGTATTGCACTATATATCTGCAGTAGTACCACTATCAGTGGTAGAACCATCTATGTAAAAGGAAGAGTACTTTGCATATCATATATAATTCAATCATTTAACAGCCAATAACAAATATAGAATAAAAATAATCCTTTTTGAATATATTAACAAACTAAACTTTCAAATGATTAGTTGTCTTTTGTATCAATGGTTCGAAGTATGTAGTTTCATTTATTTATTGTTTTCAAATATCATATTTAACAATAAAATAAAATCTTTCAATTTAACATCTCGTGCATTACACATGGGAAGAAATTAAGAACTCTCTTAACTTTAATATAAGTTGTGAAAAAAGGCAAACACAAATCATAGATTTTTTCAGTATTACATTAATTTTTGTTCATATTGTTAATATTATTTGCGACGAACTTTCATCTCAGTAAATGGTAGGGAATACCAATGGCCTTTCCATGTTACCCACCCCACGGCAATTGATTGATCACTACCATAGCGACCATTTAAATCACATAAACCACAACTACCATATGTTTCTGGATACCACCATGCACCACCAGCACCAATAGCACAAGGATAAACGCTATTTTGATCATTGTCATTGTCTTTAGTACTAAATCTCTTTAAATTGTTAAAGTAAAGAGAATTTCCAGCAGTACCACTATATCCAGATACATGGAGAGTATAATCAGTTTTAGAACTACCTATGTAAAAGGTAGAGTAACTGGCATATGCACTTTTACCATCTTTATCTCTCATATCAACTCGTAGTTTTGTAGATACTCTTCCATTAGCTAAATGATGGATTTTATTTAGTCCTAGCCAATATTCTCCTGAGGTATTTCCAAAACCATTAACATAATCTTTCCAGCCACGATAGAAAACAACAGAGCCATCCATTCTACGCTGAAAGACAGTCCATCCACCACCATCAGTCTCCATGTCACAATAGGCCTATACAATGTATAGAGAAGAAGCATCAAGACAATATTGTACCTTAAAAGGTGACATGTTGTCAGGTTTGAGAGAATAGACCCCACTCTTCTTCTGTCCCTTCTTCTGAGCATCAAGACAGTCCAAATAATGTACTTCAGGAGTAGTAGGTGGATCATCAATGAAGCAAGTACAGTTGTATTTTTCGTTCCTCCTCAGTTCTATACAACTGTAAGAGACATTTTGTCCCTCGTCATCCTTTGCTTTGCAACTGTATAGGTATTCTGTAGGAAAAGAATAAGTCAGTGATATAAGTTTAATCTTTTGAGCTAGTTTAGAATTTGTGCATATGTGTAATCTACCTTCTTCACAGTTTGCTATCACTTTGTAAACAGCAATAGCTAGAAGGAGAACAATATTGAGTTTCATCCTCAGTTATAAAAGAACATCACCATGAAGGAATAATGTTTTGGGCTTGACTAATGCTATATGTTGCTACTGGCTTCTTTATATAGGACTACTTAGAACTCTGACTATGTATGTTAGTTCTCCTTGGTCATGGTGTCATCCCTCCCTTATATGCTGACAGAATGACAGGCAAAATCATGATGTGGTTATTATAAAGAAATGCTGATTAGTGTTGTTATCTGTAACATATTACGCTTTTATAATGTAATGGTGTTATAAAAGCTGACTTGCTTCTATATAGGTAGGAACTATACTATTGTTGTCAAGCACCTTAGCATGAAGAAACTAATCAGAACAGTGTACCAAATCTCACCTTGGTTTCTGTGTATACAAATGTGGTTCTGTCACGCTTAGGAGTATAGCAATTGGTTTACTGTGAAATCCTTAACTACAGTCATGCAATATCACATATTTGCTCATGTCACAACTGGTGAATCATTTCTTTGATGTTACGAAGTTTATATTATATTTTGTACCAAAAAGGATCACTTGGTCTTACAGGATATCCTTTACTCTCTATAGTTAATAGTAAATATAAAACAGACCTGTTATGTGGGTGTAACATATTAATGCCACAATATTTGCTAACTCTCCAGGTACTGTTTTACTGAAAAAAATCTTGTTTGTTTAATCAATCATCACAAAAAAGAACAGAATTGAACAACAGCAGAATTTCATCCTCATAAAGGGAAGAATTGTCCTCTGTAATCCCCTCATATAATTTCCTTATTGAGAATATTATCACCATTGCAACCATTTTTGGTTAATGTAATGCAGACTGACCACTAATGCAAACTGCTAGTTCACTATTAATGACCATAGGTCCATGTTGACACTAAAGTCCATTGTTGCTATAATATGAATTGTGCATACTTCTATTATTTTTGTTGTTTCTGCAATTTTAAATGTTAAGTTTTATTTAAAATTTAACACTAGTCTTATAAAAAAGGGTAAAAAAGGAACATAATTTTTTTAAAAAGTCAACACACGAGAGTTGCGAATTTTCATCTCGACAAATGGAATAGAATATATATAAGATTTCCAAGTTCCCCAGTTGATACCTTTACCATAAACACTATAATTATAGCGACCATTGAGGTTACAATGATGACTGTTGTGGTACCACCAAGCCCCACTCCACCTGACTGCATTATTACCACCAGTCCATTCATCATTGTCGTTGTCTTTGGTAGTAAACTTTCTATTGTTATGATATACAAAAGAGTCTCCAGCAGTACCACTATATCCAGATACATGGAGAGTATAATCAGTTGTAGAACCACCTATGTAAAATGTAGAATGACTGGCATATGCAGTGTTACCATCTTTATCTCTCATATCAACTCGTAGTTGTGTAGATACACTCCCATTAGCTAAACGATGAAGTTTACTAAGTCCTAGCCAATACTCTCCTGAGGTATTTCCAAAACCATGAACGTAATCAGCCCAGTTGAGATAGAAGTCAAC
Organism: Xestospongia bergquistia; assembly: GCA_963965975.1. Classification (NCBI taxonomy): domain Eukaryota; kingdom Metazoa; phylum Porifera; class Demospongiae; order Haplosclerida; family Petrosiidae; genus Xestospongia; species Xestospongia bergquistia. Next base: position 6,664,088 of record OZ014418.1, read on the forward strand.
AGAACCATCCATTCTTCTTTGAAAGACAGTCCATCCACCACCATCAGTCTCCATGTCACAGTAGGCCTATGCAGATACAGAAATGAAGCATAGTGTTTGTAAAGAAAATAGTATACCTTAAAAGGCGACAAATTATCAGGTTTGAGAGAATAGACACCATTTTTTTTTCGTCCCTTCCTTTGAGCATCAAGACAGTCCAGATAATGTTGTTTTTGATCTGTAGAAGTAGGCGAGTCAACACCAAAACAAGTACAGTTGTAATTTCCTTTTTCTTTCAATTTTATACAATTACAAGAGAGATCTCGTCCCTCCTCATCTGTAGCTTTGCAACTATAGAGTTTCTCTGTAGTAACTAATAAAATAAAGTTATTATAATTCTCAATAGGAACTAATGGTGCAGTCTTTCGTACATATACTCTACCTTCTATTGGACAGTTTGCTATCACATTGCAGACAGTAATAGCTAGGAAAATAATGATGTTGACTTTCATTTCTTCTTTAAATTTAGCACCTCAAAGAATAAGTCGTATATAACCTGTCTTAAAGCTTGTAGGATTATAGTATAGTTGATAGAAAGAACTGCTGATAAGTTGTGTTATCTGTAACACATCATCATACTATTATAGTGAAATGCTGTTGTTAAAGCTGACTTACTTTGATATAAGTAAGAACTATGCTATTGTTGTTAAGCGCCTTAGCATGAGGAAACTAATTAGAACAGTGTAAAAAATCTACCTTTGTTTTTGTACATACAAATGTGACTCTGTCACACTAAGGAATGCAATAACTTCTTTACTGGAACCCTTAACCACAAACATGCAAGATCACATGTTTTGGTGTGTCACTACTGGTTAATCATTTCTTTGATGTTATTAAACTTTGTATTATAGTTTATAGCAAAAGGTATCAACTTGGTCTTACAGGATATCTTTTAGTCTCTACAGTCTGTAGTAAATATAAAACTGATTGTTAGTAGTCTATTACCCCTACCTGGTGGGTGTAACTAATTAATACTGCAATATTTGTTAACCCTGCAGGTACTCTTTTATTATAAAATGTCTTAGAATAATGTTGTTTGTTTTAATTAACAATTACTAACTAGAACAAAATTGAACAAAGACATTAAGTTATGCACTTTAAACAGTTCATTAGCTTTATTTATAATGAGAATAGCCCTCTGTAATCCCCACATATTAATTTCCTTCTTGAGAATATTATCAACATAGTGAGTGACCAATGAGATTACTCGGGTCAAACTGCTAATTCATTATTAATTATCATAAGCCCATGTTGATGAATGAGAGTACATACAAACAAATCATAACCACTTGTTATGTGAACTGACTTAAGTCATTGGGAATTGTCACAACTATGTGCAATGTATGTGAATTATTTTTCTTGAATATTATTTTTTTACATATATAATCTGTAATAATTACATCATAAAATTGTTGGTATAGCTCAGTTACATTTAAGTCCATGGTTAGTATAATGTAAGTTTTATATGCTTCTATTATCTTAATGTTTCTCCAATTTTAAATTTTATCTAAAATTAAATACTACTTTCAAAAAACAAACAAAAAGGAACATGATGCTTTTAAAAGTTAACATTCAAGCACGGCGAATTTTCATCTCAACAAATGGTAGAGAATGTCCATAACCTCTCCATGCTCCCCAGTTGATTCCTTGACCATGAACACTATAGTTATAGCGACCATTGAGGTTACAATGATGACTGCTGTGGTACCACCAAGCCCCACTCCACCTGACTGCATTATTACCACCAGTCCATTCATCATTGTCGTTGTCTTTGGTAGTAAATTTTCTATCGTTATGGTATCCAAAAGCTTCTCCAACATCACCACTATATCCAGATATATGGAGTGTATAATCAGTGGTAGAACCACCTATGTAAAAGGTAGAATATTTTGCATATCCTTTGATACCATTTTTGTCTGTCATATTAATTAGTAGATGTGTAGATATACTCCCATTAGTTAAACGATGGAGTTTGCTGAGGCCTAACCAATGTTCTCCTGATAAGTTACCAAAACCATGAACATAATTAGTCCAGTTGAGATAGAAGTCAACAGAGCCATCCATTCTTCTTTGAATGACAGTCCATCCACCACCACAAGACTCCATGTCACAATAGGCCTATACAATGTATAGTGATGAAGCATCATGTTTAATAAAGATAATGTTATACCTTAAAAGGTGATAAGTTGTCAGGTTTGAGAGAATAGACACCACTTTTATTTTGTCCCTTCCTCAAAGCATCAAGACAGTCCAGATAATGTACTTCAGGAGTAGTAGGTGGATCATCAACAAAACAAGTACAGTTGTATTTTCCTGCATCATTTAGTTTTCTACAAGTACAAGAGAGATCTTGTCCTTCCTCATCCTTAGCTTTACAACTGTAGAGCTTGTCTGTATAAAATGAATTTATTATAATTCACAATAAAATTTAACTTGTAAATTTTACAGTTTTTGTACATGTACTTTACCTTCTATTGGACAGTTTGCTATCACACTGCAGACAGTAATAGCTAAAAAAAGAACAATGTTGAGTTTCATCTCTTCTTTAAAGTTAACACCTCAAACAATAAATTGTATACAATTGTATACAACCTACAGTAACATTTTTAATTGCCCCTTTATATAGGGAAGAATGGGGCTTTCCAGTTGTACCCTATTTCCTTGAAGGTCATCTGAACATCTGCTTAGTCACCATGTTACCTGTTCAATGCAGACAAGATGGCAGACACCTTATTTCTTTGATGTAGTAATAATATTATAATATATGATGACTCAGCTTGGTCTTATCAGGAACATGTGGACTTTAGTTGTTGGTATCTTATCACATTTCCTCTTACATGTGAGTAACTAAGTGCTTACTTGTTAGAGGTTATCAAAACAGTGTCTGTGAAGACAGTACCTTAATAATCCTATTATATATGGTTGTTTTAATGTAATCAGTACATTATCAATCGTATAACTGTCTTAAATCAACTACTGATTGTCACATAATACCCTATGTGCTTGCTCATCAGTAGTTATCACAACAAATCAGTATCATCATGGTACACAATTACAATCCACAATATCACAACAAGTCAATATCTTAATAACTCTATTATATATGTTGGTTTTAATGTAAGCTCTAAATTATCAAACATATACTGTCTTGTATCTAAATGAAATGTTTATGTGTAACCCTTTCTTATTTTTTACACTACCAATCTGGGTCCTTCCACGTTTCATCGCTTCTGCCAACCCTTTCACATCTATCCAAACATTTTGTTTAATATAGCTTACAATCCATCATTTTTGATAATGACAGATGATTTCTAGAAGCCATGTTGACTACAATGAGTTAAATAATAATTTAGGCTTAATTTAATAATAGCAAAATGATTGTTCTCTTTTTCAATGAACAATTCTATCAGACAGTGCCACCACCTGCTTAATGTATACTAATAATCATTATTGTCAAGTGCTTTAGCATGAGGAAACTAATTTGAACAGTATAACAAAATCTCACCTTTGTTTCTGCACATACAGATGTAGCTGTCACACTAAGAAATGCAATAATTTCCTTAATGGAACCTTAACCACAAGCATGTTTAGTTGTGTCACAACTGATGAATCAATTATGTTAATTTTTTTATTATATCAGTCAGTAGTAAATATAAAACGGATTGTATCCCTACTTGGTGGGTATGACTAATCAATGCTGCAATATTTACTAGCTCTCCAGTACTGTTTATTATAAAATGTCTTTTAAAATCATTTTCTATGTTTTAATCAACAATCACATAAAAAGAACGAAATTGAGCAAAATAATGCACTTTAAACAGTTCATTAGCTTTATTTATAGTAAAAAATTTCATCTTTATAAAGAGAATAGCCCTCTTTAATTCCCTCGTATTAATTTCCTTCTTGAGAATATTATCACCATAGCAACCAATTTGGTTACTCAAGTGCAAACTAACCACTAATCCAAAGCGTTAGTTCGCTATTAATGACCATAGGTCCATATTGTGGACAAGAGTACATACAAACCATAACCATTTGTTATGTGAACTGACTCAAGTTATTGGGAGTTGTCACAGCTATGTACAATGTGTGTGAATTATTTTACTTGAATATTATATATTTTTATGCATGTAACTTGTAATGATTACATCATGAAATTATTACTAGCTCAGTGATGTTTAAGTCCATGGTTAGTATAATATAGTTTTATATGTTTCTATTGTCTTGATGTTCCTCAAAATTTAAATTTTAAATTTTATTTAAAATTTAACACTAGTGTCAAAAACAGCAAAACAGAAACATAATGCTTTTTTAAAGTTAACACTCAAGCACGACGAATCTTCATCTCAACAAATGGAATAGAATATGTATAAGGTTTCCATGTACCCCAGTGGATTCCATTTCCATAAACACTATAATTATAGCGACCATTGAGGTTACTAACGAAACTTTGGTAGTACCACCAAGCCCCACTCCACCTGACTGCATCATTACCTCCAGTCCATCCATCATTGTCATTGTCTTTGGTAGTGAATTTCCTAAGGTTATGGTATGCCAAAGAGTCTCCAACATCACCACTATATCCAGATACATGGAGTGTATAATCAGTGGTAGAACCACCTATGTAAAATGTAGAGTATTTTGCATATCCTTTGACACCAATTTTATCTATCATATCAACTCTTAGATGTGTAGATACACTTCCATTAGCTAAACGATGGAGTTTGCTGAGGCCTATCCAACATTCTCCTGAAGTGTTTCCAAAACCATGAACATAATCAGTCCAGTTGAGATAGAAGTCAACAGAACCATCCATTCTTCTTTGAAGGATAGTCCATCCACCACCATCAGTCTCCATGTCACAATAGGCCTGTGCAATGTACAAAGATGAAGCATAGTGTTTGTTAAAAACAATGCTATACCTTAAAAGGTGACAAGTTGTCAGGTTTGAGGGAATAAACACCACTTCTATTTTGTCCCTTCCTCAAAGCATCAAGACAGTCCAGATAATGTACTTCAGGAGTAGTAGGTGGATCATCAACAAAACAAGTACAGTTGTATTTTCCTGTTTCAGTCAGTTTTCTACAAGTACAAGAGAGATCTTGTCCTTCCTCATCATTAGCTTTACAACTGTAGAGTTTTTCTGTATGAAATGAATTTATTATAATTCACAATAAAATTAAACTTGTAAATTGTACACTTTTTGTACATGTACTTTACCTTCTGGTGGACAGTTTGCTATCACACTGCAGACAGCAATAGCTAGAAAAAAAACAATGTTGAGTTTCATCTCTTCTTTAAAGTTAACACCTCAAGGAATAAGTTGTATACAACCTTTCTTAAGCTTTTAGTCACCTCTTTATGTAGAGAAGAATGGGGCTTCCCAGTTATACCCTATTTCCTTAAAGGTCATTTGAACATCTGCTTAGTCACCTTGTTACCTGTTTAATACAGACATAATGATAGACACCTTATTTCTTTGATGTAGTAGTAATATTATAATATATGATGACTCAACTTGGTTTTATCAGGAACATGTGAACTTTTGTTGTCTTATAACATTTCCTCCTATGTGCGAGTAACTAAGTGCTTACTCATTGGAGGTTATCAAAACAGTATCTGTTAGGTCAGTATCTTAACAATACTATTATATATATATATATATAGCCTTAATTCTAAACTATATTATTATTTATACTGTCTTATATCAACTACTCATTGTCACATAGTCTCTTAAATAAATGCTTGCTCATCAGAAGTTATCGTAACAAATCAGTATTATGCTTCACAATTGCAATCCACAATATCACAACAAGTCAATATCTTAATAATCCTATTATATATGCTGTTTTAATGTAACCTGTAAACTATCAAACATATCTAAATGAAATGTTTATATATAAGTCTTTCTTACCTTGTTTCTCCAATATATTACCAATCTGGGTCCTTTCACATTTAATTACTTCTGGTAGCCCTGTTATACCTCTTATATCTATTCTGTTTAGTGTATAATATCACTTCCACATTCTTGGATAATGACAGATGATTTCTAGAAAGCCATTAGTGTAATTCATGTTGGCTAAAATGAGATACAATGTGCTAAATCATAATTTAGGCTTAATTTAATAATAGCAAAATGATTGTTCTCTTGTTCAATGAACAATTCTATCAGGCAATGCCACCACCTGCTTAATGTATACTAATAATCATTTAGGCAGAGCAACAAACCCAACCCAATTATAATTACAGTTATTTTAACACTTTCAATGTTCATATCTTCCTACCTCGTTGTTTTACTTATTAAATTGAGTAATAACAGGAATAATACCACTATCCAACATTACATTTGATGTACTCATACAATTGTTTTGACGTTCATCTTTAGAATTTTAAAAATATATATATAAAGAGTCACAGACAGTACCATCAGTACAGAATGGATACAATAATAATAGATGTACTGATATACTGACAATAATGCAAAGTATGGATTGATTTGTTCATGCATTATTTTGTCTTTGTCTCTCGCATCACCTTGATGGCAAAAAAAATTTATTACCATTAAAAATTAATTAATGGAAAAGAAATCAACTGTAATGTAAATATGAATACTACAATAGTTGATTACAAATTATTTTTTAACTGAAATGGGTCAGCAAACTTTCATTGCAACAAGTGACCAAATATACAAACCATTCCAGACAATACCTTCTGATAATGTCAGTTTTGTTTATAAAGGGTTTCAGTTTGACCTTGATCACAACATGTACATTTTTGATATATACCTGAAAATTGCCTTGACATAACTAGGAATCTTCTAGTCCACACATGTATTACAAATTATTGTATGTACTAGTGTCAGCAACTGACAAAGTTAACAGACCTAACTATGATATAAACTAGTTCATTTTCACGTGTATAAAATGCTTAGTACTAGTCATCATGTACATCTCTCATTCAACAGAAGTAATATTAAATATTTGCTCTACTAACATCTTTAGGTTTGTTCCTGATAAAGAATTCTCTGGTACTGATCGTAATCAAGTCAGAGATGGGCCAGTGCAGTTTGAGAAAGCTGTTGAAGAGGATCCATTTGAACTGAATCAGTTTTTGACTGAAGCTAGGAAAGGCAAACGAACATCAGACAGGTGCAGTATACTATAAACCACTACAGTATACACTTTAATAATAATTATGATGTCCAGTTAATGACTTGCTCTCCATTTTACAGAGATGCCGAGAGCTCTCGTTCTAAGAAAGGACGTTACTAGTTGTCAGGACTTTGATCATATGGATGATGATACTTAACTTATTCATTGATAGCTACCTACAATTAAACAACCATTGCTAAATATTTTAATATGGTTTTAAGTTTTCTTGTTTAAAAAAAACTTTCATTCTATATCATACAATCTTAACTCATAATGATTGCTGATGCACAAATTTATACATCACCATAGCAACCAATTGTAGTTACAATTGGAGTACTATTCACCAAACTTGTACACATCTAAACTCTGAAGAGTAAAACCAACAATGCACTACACTTATTACAAACTCTTTGATTTAAAAATTTTTTACATACTGACTGGGTGGGCATACCATTTATAGAATGGATATATATTGTGTTTGTATGTAGAACAAATCATTCTCTGATTTGCATTTAAAGGTATTTAAATGACTGACACCATCTTTTCTTTACTACACTCTTACCTGACATTTGAAGCTGACAAATGAATACTAACATCTTATACATACTGATAATCCAGCTAACTGATCTCATTCTGCACACCAGTGTATGTATGTTATGAAAAAGGGACCATTTTTGTTAAAACATCTCAAAAATACACAGTTGTTGTATACATAATCATACATTCTTCACTGGATGTTTACTAAATTATATCTAGCTCCAGTAGATAACTTGAACAAAAAATTTAGTAAGCATTCTCTTAAAGAATTGTTTATTAAGTTTTGCGTTCAAGATATCTATTGTTTCTAAAAATGAGATATAATTTAATTGTTTATGCTTAGTTAATACAGCCCCAGTACAATCTGATCCAGCACAGTACAGTCAGTTGCAAGGTCCACAGCCACATTCCCAGCTCGCCAATAACCATCTACCTATGAAGCTCCAGAGCAAAGAAAGGAGTGTTGTACTGACTGTTTTATGACTTGTTATGAAGCTATTTGTGATATTTCTATGGACTCCTGCTAATTATATAAATTTAGCTGATGTGATCAATGTTCACTTTACTTTAATAATATTATTAAAGGTGAAACTGCTGTTTTGACAAGAATACAAGTTCCACCCCTTTTTGCAGAGTAATAGTTAAATATATTCACAGCAATGCAACAATTTGAAAGTTTGTGAGTGTAGGTGCCTGTACTCTGCCATTGATTCAAAATAGGATTGGACTAACTTCAAATAGTAATAACACTGAGAGAATCATTTAGTGTTGTGTTGACTCTTTTTTCCATTTAAGCTTAGCTATATAGGAGAACTTTGTCTGCTATAGATATAATGGATAAATACTTCTACCATCAACCTGAATCCCAAGTACAACCTTTCTCTCCTTTTGTCACTGAGCCATCTACAGCTGCTGACTATCCTAGTGGTAACCCTGCTGTACAGCCATATCCTGGTACATAAGACATTGTGTATTTTGATGAATGCTGCTTTTTCATTACAAGATCTAGATCCCATTATGTGATAATGTTTCCTACCATTAGTTGGTTAATACCTGTACTCTAGATGTAAAAATAAAAGTGTAGCTGAAATCTTCTCAAACACTTTTCATATTACTGCTTAAACCCCTTTACAATTAATTGACATTATATTATTTTTAAATTTATGAATGTTTGTAGCTTATCCTGTACCTCCACAAATTGGTCCAGTCCCATATGATCATGTTCCTATTGTTTCACAACCCACCAATAACCCAGTTCCAGATGAAAAGGAGCCTCCAAAGAAAACAAAAGAAAAGAAATCAATCTGTAACTTTTGCAAATGTTGTGACTGCTGTGACTTAGATATTTGTAGTGACTTTGCAGATGGGGGTTTTGAGTGTTGTTGTGATGCTTGTATGGATTGTTCCTGTTAAGATAACTGATGTGATTAGTGTCATGTCAATTTTTCATTGTATCTTTTTATATTGTAACAAACCTGTATAAATTTTAAAACAATCACTATTACAATTACTGTAGACCCTAAATCTAAAACCTTATGTATCAACTTTAAATGAAGTATATATGGCCTCATTGTAGTAGGTTATATATATAGCTACTTTATTGTCAAGTGATTAATTGGCCAATGATTCACTAAGTGAATGTGTTACTATGCATTGATCATTATCAGTGATTCCTGTATCTATTGGTATACCTATTTATATATCGTATTAGTACTAGTATTGTTTTGGTATACCAAAACTAAAACTAAAATATAATTTAGTAAGAGGTGAAATGTTTGGTGGTTTAACCAATATATTGTTATATAGGTTAAATGTAACAGCATTCTTTGTTACTGCTTCGATTACTAATAATTATTACCAATGGAATTGGTTGTTTACCAAATGTTAGAACTAATGATGATTTAGTTTGTCTAACAATAAAGATAAATTTTAAAATTTGGTAAACAGTCAATTTCATAGGTTAATTAGTAATCAGTATCGAAGAATTTTGTCACATGCAATCTATACAACCAAATCTTAGTCAAATCAACCAATTACCTTTTACAATGATATATATATATATATATATATTAACTAAAACTGTAAACTGAAACTGACTACCTTAATAATATATGCTAATACTAACTAAATATTTTGGACTACTCGAACCAAAACTATAGCTTAAATTTAAGTTTCTAAATTATTTTTATTTTGATATTATTAGTTGTTGACCTTATTGTTGATTACCACAAAACATAACAACATATCAACATCTGCTTATAAAGAAAACTTAATTTACACATCTAGTTGCCACTATAGCTTTAACTACATGAAACTATTCCTTACAGAAGCCGAAAGTGGATATCCATTTCTACTTCATAATTTCATATTCTGCTTTGAAGTTTTCCAAAAATATTCATTTCTACTTTACAGTTTTCCCAAAAAATTCCAATTTTAATTCTATTTTCTATCCTTTGATGGAATATTTAACAACTAAAATCATATCCCCCACCCTAACTGGAAACATGTCACTTCACTCCATTCTAAGAGACAGCTCATGGTACTCACACTTCACTTTATTGAGCGATGGAAAAAAAGAATTGGAATATTTTTGGAAACTTCAAAGCAGAATATGAAATTACGAACTAGAATTGGATGTCCACCTTCGGCTTCCGTAATTGCTACATGCATTGCCATGATATAAGAACTGGAGTATTTCACTGTTTAAATATGGCTCATATTCTGACAAATCAAGTAGCTGAGTTGAAGTATATCCTGAAGAATGTATAATTCTAGGTATGTTTGAAGTTGTTGTACATGATCTAATTCTCATTATGGCGAATATTAAGCCTTACAAGTATGTAAGTGTTTATCACAAACTTATAACATTCATTGACACAGTCATTATATTCTAGCTATGCTTTCTTATATTAAGCAAATACTGTTCAAGAATTAAGATGTGATCACACTACAACAACTGCCAACTTTAAGATTAATCAACAACAAATATTATCAAAGTAGTTCCTCTTAATGACCCATATTGTAAATCAGCCATGTTCGTAGAACAAATTTCAATTTAGTTTTGGCTTCCAAAGTATTTAAATATAATGATTATATAATAGTTAGAGCAGGTTCATTACTATGTACAAGTCTGTTAAAGTAATCAATACATCATCATAAAAATATGTGTAGTATCATGTAATAAATTTGAATCATGTAATCAACACCAATGGACATATATATCCAGGGTAGAGTAAATCAGCTTTACAAAAGAGTATTCTATACTCCATACCACATTGCACATCATTATTGCTATAATATACTCACACATCTTTATTGCTATAATATACTCACACATCGTTATTGCTATAATATACTCACACATCGTTATTGCTATAATATACTCACACATCTTTATTGCTGTAATATAGTCAGGTATTGTTATGCTTCCTTTGAAAATGTAAGCTCACAAAACCATATGAATAGTATCTATTCTCTATATGGTACAATAAATGGACACAGAATCCAAAACAACTCACTACAATATACCTACCAACAATAACAAGAGACAGTTGTCAGTTACTAGTGTATGTAGTCATATAAGAATTGATATAGAACAGTTGTATCTGAAATGGCTAACTCCCACTACCATCAACCTGGGCCCCAAATACAACTACATTATCCTGTTTCTGGACCTCCTACAGCTGTCAGCAACACTGCTACACCACATGTTCCATATCTAACACATCCTAGTGATTATTTCTATTCTGGTGGTATCCCTACTCCACAACCCTATCCTGGTACACAGTACATTGCATGGCATATAAAGTACTATATTTGTGCACTAGTGTCTTCATCTTACATACTTGTTTATAGCCTTTCCGGTCCCAGCACAAGCATCTCCTCACTACCATCAACCTCCAATTGTTTCACAGCCATACTCCCAACCTAGAAGTCACCCACAGCCATATTTCCAGCCTGGCAGCAGTTCACAACCACATTCTCAAGTAACAGTTCCAGTTGGTAACAGACCTAGCAATAAAATGGAATCCCCAAAAAATAAATGCTGTAACTGCAACAACTGTCATTGCTGTACATGTGATGAATGCTGTGTTTACTGTTGGATAATATTTTCTTTTTGCTGTAAATGCTGTTGGAAATGCACAACCATGGCATGGGATGAAACCTGTCCTAAATGTCAATGTGATGATTGCTCACATATATGTAGTGAATAAACAATACTTTATTATTGTAATTCTGGTAGTAGACATTAATGTTAATATCATCTACAATTACATTTAAAATAATCTTTTTAATAGTCGATTGATCAATATTTTTTCTTAATGATGTTAGGTTCCTCACAGCAAAGTGATTAATTGAATAACTGATATCCAATTCAGGTCCTTAACAGAGTTCAAATGAGTTTTATGCAAATAACTAACCTCTGAATTAACATGCAGTTTGCGTATAATGTCACATTTTTTAGTTGAGCTCATTCTCAGCCAATAAATACCTCTATAAAGAATCATTCTCTTACTTCTTATTAATACAATACTTGGGTCATCATATTGTACTTTACATGCATGCATTTAAAATTTAAACTAACTGTCTTGACATCTTTTTTCTTCGTGATTATCAGATGAGAATGATTACAACTCATGACAGATGTAGATATTTTTTTCTGCTATTTCAATACTGTTAGTTTAATTGGTCTTGATTCACCTTATTTCCATATCCCTTTCTTTCATAGAATAATCTCTATCATCCTCTTCCTAATGTTAATACTATAGTTATTCAATTCTCCAATAGAGGTAATACAATAGTAACCTTGTAGATCAGAGGATTATGTTAACCATACCATATTATGTACATGTTAATGAGATGCTACATTAGAGTCCATTTAAGTACAATATTACATAATGAATAACATAAGAAACAATGTGTACACTAACCATATAAGTCATAGTTATGCTTCCTTTTTGAAAGTGAATTCCATCAAATGAAATCAATAAACACACACCCCACTCTCTAGATGGAATACAGAACTCATGCAATGTCACAACATTAGCTACCACCACTAGTTCTCAGAGATTACAAGTGCTATAGTCACAAACACTCGTCTAGTGAAGTATTCTGTTACAGCAGAAGTGTATCTACAATGGCCAACTACTACCACAACCAACCTGGCCCCCAAATACAGTCATCCTACCCTTCTACTCCTGCTGTTCCACCTACAACTGTTGGCTACACCACTACTACACAACACGACCCATATCTGTCTTCATATCCACTACCAGCTCCCTATTTCTATCCTCCAAGTGATATCCCTCCTCTACAACCATATCCTGGTACATTAATTTTGAATACATTTGGCATAGATTGTTATGCAAGCTGACATAATTAGAAGTCCACAAGTATATTATTTTCCACTATAGTAGTCAAACATTAGCTGTGTACATGTTTTAGCTATATAGAGATTGATATAAAATTAAATGACATGTATTATGTATTCAGACAGCTGACAGTCTCTTTAAAACATTTTGTCATTGTGTTAATGAGCCCTAGTAATAATATTCATAAAACTAAATGCATTATCTTGTTATATTATTTATATAAATTTGTTATATTCAGCTTATCCTGCTCCGGCACAAGCTGGTCCGCAATACAATCAAACAACCATTGTTTCACAGCCACATTCCCAACCCAACATTTATCTAGGGCCACATTCTCAACCCCAACCTAACAGCGCTAGCCATCCACAGCCACAACTACAACCCCAAGCTGTTGGTGCAGTTGGTAACAGATCTACAAGGAAAAATAAATGCTGTACTCCTGACTGTAGCAATTGTTGTAATTGTGGCAGCTGCAAGTGTGAAAAATGTTGTGATTGTGAAAAATGTTGTGATTGTGAAAAATGTTGTGATTGTGAAATATGTTGTGATGAATGCTTGGATAGTTTAACAGAGTGCTGTGATGATGATTTTTGATTTAAACAGCTGGAATTATTTGTATTGTAATAATTTGTTTTCCTATTTTACTTCCGTTTTTACTTTGCTACCTTGTCATTGCTAATTATAAATGAACACAAGTATATCTTTAATAATTTAAGTGTATCAAAACAAAATGAAGCTTATGATCAATTGATCTGTTAATATAGTGGTCTTTGTTGGTAGGGCTATTTAGTAGGGCACTTTCTTAATGATGTTGCTCACAACATATTCTTAACTGACAAACAGGTATCAAATATAGCTCTTATAGTTGAATAAACAGAGTTCAAGTAAGTGTATACACTCAAGCCAAGAAATGTTACTTTGATGTGAATTACAATTAAATTACAACCTTTTACTATTGTTGTGTACTGTGCTATCTTTTCCTAATATACTTATCAGTATTAATAAAATAGGCAAAGAATAAAGATGCCTATGTTGCCTTCATTGTGTCTTTACTATTGCTATATTTGAATAAAAACTAAATTGAATGTCACAATACATACATAGTTTGTCTTTTTAATTTTCTGCTTTATTGTTTCAATCAAAGAATTGTTTGACTTGTTAATTGCCACTGATAATGTAATCATATGTTTTAAAGTAATAATATATCTACTAGTAGTCAAATGTCATATGTTTCACATAATCACATAAATTACAGTTCTTTTCTACAGCACTCTTGAATAACTGAAGAATTTCCTCAAGTCCTTTATGATTAATAAGACTTTTACAAACAAAACAGTAACTCTCAATTCAGTGTGTATCAATTGTGCAGACATACTATTACATAATTATATATTTATTATGTCAATGGAAAAATTGATTGGTCAATTTAACCAATATATGATTATACAAGTTACATGTAGCAAAATTATTTGATGCAAACTAAAGCAAACACAATGCTGTTTTCATTCCTAACATACTGTCAGATTTATTAAATATTCAATTTGATAGCACATTAAGAATGTTTAGTCAATATGATAGTATACATTAGGAATAAAAACAATATGATGTTTGCTTAACATGCTATCTATATATCCATATACTGGTTAAATCAACCAATCAGTTTATATAGTGATATGCATGTAACAAGTCTATAACTCTTTTATAAATGTAATGTAAAAACATGAATCATTATATAGACCATATACACTTTTACTTATATTATTTTACAGCAGAAGTGTATCTACAATGGCCAACTACTACCACAACCAACCTGGCCCCCAAGAACCGTCATCCTACCCTTCTACTCCTGCTGTGCCACCTACAAATGTTGACTTCTATCCTCCACATGATATCCCTCCTCTACAGCCATATCCTGGTACATTAATTTTGAATACATTTGGCATAGATTGTTATGCAAGCTGACATAATTAGAAGTCCACAAGTATATTATTTTCCACTATATCTAGTATGGTAGTCATACATTAGTTGTGTACATGTTTTAGCTAGATATAAAAGTAAATCACATGTATTATGTATTCAGACAGCTGACAGTCTTTTAAAACATTTTGGCATTGTGTTAATGACCCCTAGTAATAATATTCATAAAAGTAAATGTATTATCTTGTTACATTATTTATATTAATTTCTTATATTCAGCTTATCCTGCTCCAGCACAAGCTGGTCCCCAATACAATCAAGCAACCATTGTTTCACAGCCACATTCCCAACCCCAACCTAACAGCACTAGCCATCCACAGCCACAACTACAACCCCAAGCTGTTGGTGCAGTTGGTAACAGATCTACAAGGAAAAAGAAATGCTGTATTCCTGACTGTAGCAATTGTTGTAATTGTGGCAGCTGCAAGTATGTAAAATATTGTGATAGTGAAAAATGTCGTGATTGTGAAAATTGTTGTGATTATGAAAAATACTGTGATGAATGCTTGGATTGTTTAACAGAGTGCTGTGATGATGATTGTTGCTTTTAAACAGCTGGAATTATTTGTGTTGTAATAATTTGTTTTCCTATTTTACTTCCATTTTTACTTTGCTACCTTGTCATTGCTAATTATAAATGAACACAAGTATATCTTTAATAATTTAAGTGTATCAAAACAAAATGAAGCTTATGATCAATTGATCTGTTAATATAGTGGTCTTTGTTGGTAGGGCTATTTAGTAGGGCACTTTCTTAATGATGTTGCTCACAACATATGCTTAACTGACAAACAGGTATCAAATATAGCACTTATAGTTGAATAAACAGAGTTCTTCAAGTAAGTGTATACACTCAAGCCAAGAAATGTTACTTTGATGTGAATTACAATTAAATTACAACCTTTTACTATTGTTGTGTACTGTGCTATCTTTTCCTAATATACATTATCAGTATTAATAAAATAGGCAAAGAACAATACAGATGCCTATGTTGCCTTTATTGTGTCTTTACTATTGCTATATTTGAATAAAAACTAAATTGAATGTCACAATACTTACATAGTTTGTCTTTTTAATTTGCTGCTTTATTTGTTTTAATCAAAGAATTGTTTGACTTGTTAATTGCCACTGATAATGTAATCATATGTTTTAAAGTAATAATATATCTACTAGTAGTCAAATGTCATATGTTTCACATAATCACATAAATTACAGTTCTTTTCTACAGCACTCTTGAATAACTGAAGAATTTCCTCAAGTCCTTTATGATTAATAAGACTTTTACAAACAAAACAGTAACTCTCAATTCAGTGTGTATCAATTGTGCAGACATACTATTATATATACTACACGCCAACACTACCTATGAAAGCAATAGATAATAAAAACATGATCTTGTTAGCATGTTGGTATAATGGAATGGTTTGATTACAGACAGAAATCAATCCAAGGCTAAGATAAACATTACTGGCCAATGCCATGTTGCCACAAAGAGAGACAGTGCACCAACCATCTGACATAATGCTGACCCAAATACCCAGTTTCATGCAGAAGCAGTCACAATGACTGGAATCTGGACAAGGACTATAAATTCAATATCAAGAATGACAATTTGTAATCCAATGATAAATGGTCTTGTATGAAGTTTCTTTTCCAATATAAGACACAAGCCAGGAATACACTCAATACTAATCCAGTCACAACAATGAGAGTTACAGTTATAGCTTGAATTATAGTCACAATAAAACTAATAACTTGAATTAACATACTGCTAGTTAAATCACACTTGTCTACATCTGGAGAATAGTTGCCACTCATTTTCACTGTACTACAGCTAAAATTTATTATTATTGAGCATGTTCTTAAGGTTAGTACACAATGAAAGTTATATTCTGTTGTCTTTGATTCATTGCCACATAAGCTCTGTGCATAGTTGACATTTGCAAGTTTATACTATTTTAGCAAATGAATCAAAGGTGCATACACCTTTCAGGTCTTATACCTTAATTACGTAATATTCACTCAATACATATATGTGTTAGTTAAAAAAGACATCATTCACTACATTTAAGGACAGACACATTAGGGTGTCATGAGGAGAAGCTTACAATGACATTGTGAATTGTAGTCACAAATAAATCAACAACAAACTGGTAGTTAAGTCATCAACTTTTATATGGAATAGTTGCCACATACTCAATGTCACTATTCTGGAGTTGCGTGATCAGGTTTGTGAGTTCAATTCAAAACCAGGTGGACAAGAATTAAATTGACATCAACAAATGTTATATTAGCAATACTGGAAATAGTGAATAGCAGGGCACTATAACATTTGATAAGAGCTAAAATTTGTATCTGTATAATGGAGGAAGTGTATTAATTCTTATACATTACTAAACAGTATTGCTTAAAACTGTCAACCATACTGCTTGGATTGTAGTTTTGATACAAATAAGTATACTAAATCAATAACTAGTAATCCATATATTTTGTCTTCTTGTATTAACAATATAGCAAAAGATTTGTGAAAGTCCTTAAGGTTTAATGTAGTTATGCAAGGACAAAAAAGTATATAGGTTGTCACAAGTGCTGATTACATTATATTGACATTTTATTATTTTTTGAGTCCTAAAATAGTGTCATACAAAAACACTGGATGATTGATATGTCTATAAGCTTAAAAGATTTATAATATACAGAAAGGCCAGGTATGTTATCAACCTTTATTCATCATCAAATCATGCAGTAATGGTTGTATTTGTAAATTATATAGAGCTTTCTTGTTTAAAGTTTTTATTTTATATGTATCTCAAAGAATGACATTTTATACTGTAATTAAAATATATTGTTTCAATTTAGCCTAATTGTCCAACACACATCACTTGCATCAGTTTTAATATCTTCTTTAAAACTCTCTTGACGTCTTTGTTCTTCATAATGACTATAGCATCAGCAATGGGAAGAGCATAATAAAAATTGTTCAGAAAGTAAAATAAAATGAGGATTCTTGGTAAATTGATGCCAAGTATAGCACAAAACTCATACACAGCAACTACTAAATAAAATGGAGTGGTTAAACCAATCAAACTAATAAAGAGAATTAAAATAGTGATCGAAGCACGTTTGTCTTGACTTGTAATTTTTTTGGGGGGATTGGTTGGCTCTTCTTCAATTGGCCCAACAGTAGAAACATATCTTTTGGCAATCTTTCTAGCTTTAATATACATTGCTAAGTACATGATAAGTGGAACTATCCCACCAATAGTAAACACTAAACCACTGATGAATATATAGTACAAAAAACAAAAAATATTTTTACACTCCCAAGATATAACACAAGTAAGAGCTGTTTCTTGAAAATGGTAGCAACCAAAGTCAGACAGTGGTACTAGAGACACGCCGACACTAGCTATTAAAGCAATGATAGATAATAAAAACATGATCTTGTTAGCATGTTTGGTATAATGGAATGGTTTGAAGACAGACAGGAATCGATCCAGTGTCAAGATAAACATTACTGGCCAACGCCATGTTGCCACAAAGAGAGACAGCACACCAACCATCTGACATAATGCTGACCCAAATACCCAGTCTCGTGCAGAAGCGGTCACAATGACTGGAATCTGGACAAGGACTATAAATCCAATGTCAAGAAAGACAATTTGTAATCCAATGATAAATGATCTGGTATGAAGTTTCTTCTCCAATATAATGACACAAGCCAGGAAGACACTCAATACTAATCCAGTCACAGCAATGAGAGTTACAGCTACAGCTTGAATTGTAGTCACAATAAAACTAATAGCTTGAATTATATCAACAACATACTCACTGCTAGTTAAATCACACAAGTCTACATCTGCAGAATAGTTGCCACTCATTTTCACTGTACTATAAGATCTATATAAGTGAATACTTCAGACTTTATATAAACCAATACTTCAGTGCTAAAATGGTACTGAGTTGTAAATCTCAAGTATGCTGCTTTTGACCATTTAGTGATGAATCAAAAGGTGATATATTTTATATAACTTCTATAATATACTAACTATAGATACATGTAGTAAGTTGTATTACCTTATAACAATTTTATATTATGAACAGGTGTTCAATGTGTGGTTTCTTGTTGATTTGATTTATATTTTGGTTCATTTCAGAATTCAACTATGTATGTATATCATCTATATGGGTGTTATATAGAAACATTAAACAAATCTAATGTCATGTAAAATTATAAGATGCCTTTTTTAACAATTCAGTTCAGATCTAATTATTCAAAAACAGTCTAAATTTTCTTACACAATCCACCACACTCTTTAATCTTCTTCTTTAAAATTGCCTTGACATCTTTGTTCTTCATAATGACTATAGCATCAGCAATAGGAAGAGCATAATAGAAATTGTTTGAAGCAAAAAACACTATATGAAGACTTGGTAAATTGATGCCAAAAATGGCACAAATCTCATACACCAGAAAAGTCACTATGTAATATGGAGTGGTTAAACCAATTAAACTAATAAAGAGAATCAAAATAGTAATTGAAGCACTTTTATCGTAACTTGTATTATTTTTCAAGTTATTAGTTGGCTTTCCTTCAATATATCCTATGTAAGCATCATTTCTTGTGGCAATCTTTCTAGCTTTAATATACATTGCTAAGTACATGATGACTGGAGCTATCCCACCAATAGTAAACACTAAACCACTGATGAATATATAGTACAAAAAACAAAGGATATTTTTACATTCCCAAGATATAACACAAGTAAGAGCTGCATCATCAAAACGGTAGCAACCAAAGTGAGACAGTGGTACTAGAGACACGCCGACACTAGCTATGAAAGCAATAATAGATAATAAAAACATGATCTTGTTAGCATGTTTGGTATAATGGAATGGTTTGAAGACAGACAGAAATCGATCCAGTGTCAAGATAAACATTACTGGCCAACGCCATGTTGCCACAAAGAGAGACAGTGCACCTAACATCTGACATAATGCTGACCCAAATACCCAGTCTCTTGCAGAAGCAGTCACAATGACTTGAATCTGGACAAGGACTATAAATCCAATGTCAAGAAAGACAATTTGTAATCCAATGATAAATGGTCTTGTATGAAGTTTCTTTTCCATTATAATGACACAAGCCAGGAATACACTCAATACTAATCCAGTCACAGCAATGA
The DNA here is from genome assembly GCA_963965975.1 of Xestospongia bergquistia. Classification (NCBI taxonomy): domain Eukaryota; kingdom Metazoa; phylum Porifera; class Demospongiae; order Haplosclerida; family Petrosiidae; genus Xestospongia; species Xestospongia bergquistia. Next base: position 6,684,351 of record OZ014418.1, read on the forward strand.
GAGTTACAGCTACAGCTTGAATTGTAGTCACAATAAAACTAATAGATTGAATTATATCAACAACATACTCGCTGCTAGTTAAATCACACAAGTCTACATCTGCAGAATAGTTGCCACTCATATTCTCTTTGTCAAGCTGAATATTATAAGACACTAGTTTAGTAGCTATCCAGTAAAGTACATAAGAATTTTAAGAAAAATAGACCACTATATATGTTTTGCCAACATAGTACATTTATAGTTTCACCTGTACATTTGTGCTATACCTCACTATGTTCACGAGTTAGCCAAAACAGTAGTAATATGTCTTCCTTTTATGGTTAACCCAATAATAAAATTATCATGTTCTTTTAACAACACTATTAATTCATTGGCAAAGCAGCATTACAATATTGGTTGAGGTATTAAGATATCTTTGTATCAGATATAGGATCTCCCCCTTTGAATTCCTTATGTATGTAATGTGTGAAAGATATTGCTCAAAGAGAAAAATCATGTATCCAATGTCAGTAAAAATGAGGCAAAATCAAGCAAGTAAGCTTTTTACCAGATGCATCATTGTGTATTATGAAGTACAGGAGACACTCGTGCTATATATGGTAAAAGATCTTATAAAGTTTCAGTTTATCCAGTTTTAATTAAATAAAAAAAAGGAATGATGATAGGATAAACGTCAATGCACTAATGAAATAATTATATAATCTGTACTAAAAAGAGAAATGATTCTGTACTATCTCTCTATACTCTGACATTACAACAACTTTATTTTATACCAAATCACTTTATTAAAGAACAACCACAAAAAACATAATAAATAATAAATACATAAAAAGTTGTCTTAATATACAGTTGACTAAAAGCATCTAGACAATACTACATATACCTAGCACAGAAAATCCTAGAAACAATAGCAAGAACAACAAAGTGACAAAGGACAGGAAATAAGCTAAGGAAATCAATAGAGTGCTAAATTGTCTGTCACATGTACAGTTCCACAATCCCAGAATGCAATTACATAATCAGACATGGAGGGGTGTGTTTAATTATCACATAATAGGTTAATTATATGGCAGTGCTCCTGATGGCTTTTACAGGACATATGCACCTAGTGTAATTAATATGATTACTGCTCAAAAATGGCTGGAACATAAATTTGGCATACTCATTATAAGTCAATTATATCATACATATTATAATTGTAAAACTACTAAACACTTACACTATTTATATTCATATTCCAAGAGCAGTCTTCAAAATTTCTTTCTCTGACTTTCATGATAACTATAGCATCAGCAATAGGAAGAGAGTAAAAAACATAGTGAAAGGAAAAAAGATGCAAAGATGTCACTATATAAAATATAATAAAATGGAGCAGTCAACCTTAACAAAGAGGATTAAAATAGACATTGAGCATGTCTGCCATAACTTGCAATAATTCTCAATTAATTGATATGGGTAATTTCCTTCAAGAGACAGTGTTTTATTAATTAATTATTTATATTGTACATTAAAGGTCGGGGTTCAATATTATTCATTGTTACGCACAATTATGGCTGCAATCCTTCAAGTCGTGGTCACATGATATATACAAATGGCTGCTGAAGCTATTGATATCCCTCAAGTACTGGTTACAGGAGCCTCTGGTTTTATAGCTACTCATATTATCCAACAGTTACTTACTGGAGGACAAGTTAAAGTACGTGGTACTGTCCGTAGTCTCAAAAATGAAGCTAAAGTCAAACCTCTTCAAGATCTAGTTCCTGATGCTACTTATCCTCTTGAACTAGTGGAGGCTGATCTCTTAAATGAAGAGTCGTGGAAAGAAGCTGTTAAGGGATGTACCCACATCTACCATGTTGCTTCTCCATTTCCTCCAACTGTTCCTAATGATGAAAATGAAGTCATTCGTCCTGCTGTAGAAGGTACTCTCAATGTTCTAAAAGCTTGTGCCGAAGCTGGAATAATTAAAAGGGTTGTACTCACAAGCTCAATAGCTGCCATTGGTGGTGGAGTCACTAGAGACTACAACGAGTCTGATTGGGCTAATGATGCTAGTTCTCCATATCAGAAGAGTAAGATGCTTGCTGAGAGAGCAGCTTGGGACTTTGTTGACAAACTAGAAGACGATAAGAAATTCGAGCTAGCTGTTGTCAATCCCGGATTGGTTATTGGGCCTGTACTAAGTCCCACTTCCTCTGACTCCACTTCTCAAGCTACCATTAAGAAAATACTTGAAAACAGTCTTCCATCTTTAGTGAATGTCAACTTTGCTTTAGTTGATGTTCGTGATGTGGCACTAGCCCACATTGCTGCAATGGAAAAGCAGGAAGCTGCCGGTAATCGCCATATTCTTGTCAGTAGCAATATGTGGATGAAAGAGATTGCAGAAGTTATTTCTCGTGAGTTCCAGCCACAGGGATACAAAATAAAATTATGGGTAATGCCAAAGGTTGGTGTATGGCTTGCAAAATTTGCTTTACCAATGGTCAGACTGGTTTATCCTATGCTTGGTGTGGTTACTACATATTCCAATGCTAAAATGAAGAATGATTTAGGAGTTGAGCCTCGAAATATTGAAAGTAGCATTTTAGACACATGCTATAGCTTGATTGAGAGTGGTGCTGTTCCGAAAACAAGGGATTATCATGGACCACTAATACCAGCTATTAATTTGGCAAAACAAGAAGGAGAGCCCTTACCTACCCAGGAAAATGTGGCAATTATCCAGCAAGGAGAGCCTTCGCCCAGTAGTATCCAACAAGGAGAGTCATCTCAACAAGGAGAATCACCACATATCAAGCAAGAAGACCCAGAAACTGATCAACCTTCATCTGATCAGCAAGAAATAGAAGTTGCTGATGTGAAACCACAGGATAGCACCAAAGAGAATGGCGAAATCAATGAGGAGACAATTATCAAGAAAGAGAACGACCAATCGAATGATATTGCATAAAACTAGTGAAGTTAATAATACTGTACAAGATAAACAGACATAGAATGCAATACTTACTATATGTATAATAATTTGTTGGGTGTGGCTGATATTTGATATTGTTATTATTTAATGTGCAATGTCATTATGTCTGAGTCTCAAGAAGAAACGGACTTATTTATTGTGTATAGAGATCAAGTTATCCCTTTAGTGTAAGTGATGTAGTAAATACTTCGTTATAATAAAAAATACTAACATTTGATAAAACAAGGGCTGCCAAGAATCTGAGTGATGATAAAGACGCAATAATAGTTTAATTGTGTGGTGTAAAAATTATTGTATTATAAATTGAGAAAAACTAAGGAAATAATACTTTATAGAAATAATGATAGTCCATACAATAGATAATGACATTCGTGTTTTATAGTTAGGTCTAATATCTCAACTTAAGATGTAAACTTGAAAGTATAAATATTTATATACAATAATACTTTCTACATTAAAAGAATGCTCTAGTAATATACACAAATATATTCTCTGTACTAAATTACCAAGTGATATTTTGTACTTAATGACTAGTACACTTTCTATATCAGAGGAAGTATACTCTGAAGTAATTATTGACATCACTTCCTCATAAAGTGCATAGTACAAGTTCATAGTACAATATATGGAGTGTAGCTGTATAGTAATATGTGTATTGTTGTTACAGGAAATGTACTGTAGTAAAATCAGTCAGAGATCCAACTTGTGTGTCTTTTGCTGATAATGGTACTACAGTGGTCACTAGTTATGAGTACCACTGTTTACATATACTTGGAGACGATGAAAAAACTTTGAAAACTATCGGACAACATGGTGTGGACAAGCTACAATTCAAAGGTCCCAAACATTCATTAGTTTATAATGACAGCATCTATGTTTTGGAATCTATTGGCAATCGAATTCAAATATTGACTTTGGATGGTAAATTCAAATCCTTTTTTGGCTCAGATAGAAATCGTGTAATAAGGTCAAACTATAGTGCATTTTGTATAGGAATGAATGAACGTATCTACATATGTACCTCCTCCCAATCAATTGCTATATTCAATATGGATGGTGTGTTAATGCATCATATTAAGACAAAGCTAACCAGAGCTTTGACAGGAATAGCAATTGATAAAGATGGCAATCTCCATATTAGTTCTCACAGTGGTATTACAGTCTATACACCTGATGGAGACCATTTAAGAGACTATAGCAATCAATGGGCAACAGGAATCACCATAACATCCACTGGTCTATGCTTAGTCTCAAGTAAAGGGCTCTTAGCTGTGTACACATCTGATGGCAGTTTAATATGCCAGTATATGGGGCAGTTTTATCCACATTATGTTGCTATGGGATCTGATGGATCAGTCTGGATAGCTTGCACTGATGGGATTATAATTCTGCCCACTCTTTTCTTACCTCCTTTTACTTTGTCGTTGTTATGCCATCAGACTATCCTCCTTCACTTAAATCAGTTATCTGTCTCTCTCTTGCCACCTTTCTTCAGCAAGATATTTAAAGAATGGCATCATGAATTAACAGTTAAAGTGAACCAAGATGAAGAAACTGTCAGTTGTGCTTGCATACGTTTAAAACCTGCAATGCCTTTAACAGTAGTTCATTTGTTTGTCTGTTCCAACTTGAAAGTCTTGCCTAGTTGTAAATGGTATGAACATAGTATTAAGAGAAACAATAGGCTGTGCCTTCGTGATGGTACTTTAGCTGCACATTGGACAGATGTTATTATTGAGCTCTGATATTTGAAATATGAAATTTATAGTTATATTTTTTTAAGAAGTAATATTGAGTTTATGCTTTTTTTTATTTTTCCAGTCTAAATAAAATACTACAATCATAAAAATGAGTACAAACAAGTACAAACAAACACACAACAATTATAAACAAAATATTTATCTAAAAGTACAGCATAGAATTACAATTTACAGTCACCTGAAGTCAGCATTCCCACTAATATAAATACAGGACAACAGAACAGCAACCCAAGACACTTCACCATATTATCATCACAATCAATGTTACGTATACAATCCCCACAATTAATGCTACATATACAATCAACACAAAACTCTGTACACTTAAAGCAATCTTCACAACGGCAGTCTGGAGAGCAGTCACAATTTGAATTAGGATGACATAAAATCAATGGACAATAGCATCCAGCAATTGCTGCATTAGCGATAGGATCATCAACATCAGGATTACAACAGAAATCACAACAACCACTAGATCTCCTTGGCTCATCATCTTGTTCTCTTTCGTCAGATTTTCTTGGTTGTGTAACTATTACCTCAGATGTGTTGTCATTCAGATGCTCTACAGCTAACAGTTGACAGCAGAGAATAATATTACGATTATTTTTCGATATTTTCATTTACCTGATGTTGATTGAGTCCCCTTTGTTAACTGAATCTCATCAAGATTGGTATAGTTTGGCAAAGGAGACTGATCTTTAAGAGAAGACTTTTCAGATGACATCGCGTGTTCTAGTAGAGCTTGCAAATCTGTGCAAAACCAAACGACTCACCTATCTTAAATGCGCATTTTACAAGGATGGTGTGGGTGTTGCAAAAAGGAGGTGTGGTCACAAAGTTTCTATTAGCATGATATAATTGTATCATAATTAATAATTATTATAGTACAAGAAATAATTATCACCTAGAAATTGATTGCCATGGCAACAAGACATGTAGAAAAAATGGATATAACAAAACACACTAAGAACAATGAAATAATTCACTTGTAAATTTTTAAATCTTTAATAGGTTTTCCCTCAAACATGTCACCTCGATCATTTCTAAGAAAACAGTTCACCATCTCACGATTCTCAACATTATCTGGATCCAATTTGACAAAGGTGTATGATGGAGCATCAATATTCCAGTCTTCTACCAACTACAAGAAGGAAAAGAAATATTTAGTGTATTATATGGTGTATTATAGTATTCCAAGAACAGTCACTGTGTAGTACTATTTCATAACAATTACAGAATGAACCAAAATATTATACTGGTAGCATACTTTATAATTATATGAAAGATACTATTTCAACATTCATTGTAAAAATCTCTTTGGAGGGGGGGGGGGGGGGGGAGGGTGTTACTTACTACGCATACTAAATAATTTTGTGATGTAATAAAACAAACTTACATCAAAAGCAAGTTGCTGTCCTCTCAAGACCCACACACCACATATTTCCAGTGCCCCATCTTCCCCTAATATATAAACAACAGCAAATCCATACTTATGGAGTTTCTCCAGTCGTTGAAACATCCCAGAAACAAGATTGGAGGCCATGAAACCACGAGTAAGTTCATTGTTGTAGTTATAATTAGCGCGCCAAATACTCCAACCTTCTTTATCAAACTTCTCCCAAAAATATGGAATAGCCACTGATGGTTCTTCATTACTGAAACATCTCTTGAAAGCATCAAAATCAAAAGGACTAAAAAAATTTTAAAGATCATTTGAATATGTTCAGACTACTATTCCTAACAAAGCAAGCCTTATGGATGCTAACACATTTATAAATGAAGGGTAAGGTTATGTATCAGAGTATGTTGAGCTGTGTTATGAGTAATAACTATTGTTATAAAAACTACAATCATTAATAGCAGAGTGTGGTGTTCTGTATATTTGAGCTTTTCTTACCTTTTGGGAAGGTCACGATAGGGGTCAACAAATTTAGGAGGTTTGGGTTGATCTTCATCATCTTCTTGGTCTCCAGGTTCTAATGCTGCTGCTGGTTTTTTAGGTTGTTGTTGTTGAGGTTTCTTAGATTCTGTTTGTTTCTTAGGTTCTTGCAGTTTCTTCTCTTTTTTCTCTTTAGGAAACAACTCAGCATATTTCTTTGCTACAAGAGTTCATAATAAAAAGATACAAAGCAGTTCAAATTTGTCATATTGTTTTACCATCAAATTGAGCCATTTTTTCACACAGCACAACTTCTCCAAGTACAATCCTAAATTGTGGTTGATTAACACAAGTTAAAAACCAGCGGTTTACGTGAGTGTAAGGTGCACGAAAGTCAGGCTCAAGAACCTGTATGCATGTGTGTGGGAGGAGGGAGGAGTGGTGGGGAGAAAGGAATTTTTACAAGTAAATACAATGGCTAACTTTCACTTACATGTTTATATAAAGAGAGCAAATTACAGGAGACAGTTATGTCAGCTAAAGTAACTCTCTCTCCAACCAAAAATGTCCTAGTTGCCAAAGTATTGTTGAGAACAGTTAACAACTTCTTGAGATTCTCTTGAGCTAGTCTGGTAGCCTGGAGTTGAAGTAACATTAAGAGGAAAAGAGTACTACTGAGATTTCAGATACAATGAACCATTTAAACTAGTTAAATAAAGGCCATTGCTTTCTATAGCCCAAACAACAGTATCTTTAAAGTCATGACACAATTTGTATTATACACAAATATATACTGTGTATTAATTAGGAGGAGGACATGTATTCTATATAGACCTAATGTCTATTGACTGCAAATGTTGAAAAGACATACTTCTTTGTTGTATTGCATCAGTCCTTGGGTAGGGAACACCCATGTACAGGACGGAGGAAGAATCTCATTGTCGGCAAAATTGATGTATTGCTGCACTAATGCTTGATCTACATCAGATGTTCCTCTCAACGCAGGAGAAGAAACTGGATAGAAAATAAGAGGCAATGGATTAAAATAATGCCCTTTGGTTAATAAATAATCACTGACATTGAATTATCACTTATTTCATATAATTAACACTAATTGACATATTAACAAGGGGCATAACTAACCATAATAAGCTATAGCATTGCTTTCAAAGATGCATACTCCATCTGCAGATTCAAATGCAGGTACCTACAAAGCAAATAAACTCAGTGGGTGTGGACAAGGTACATACCTTCCCTAATGGGAATTTGGCTAAAAATTCGTCAGTCTTGTTGGTTTGTCCTAGAACAAATTCTGGCGGTTCTGATATAACTTTAATTTTGTTTCTGCTGTATTCTGCTGCAATTAGAATTTTATAAGCCCTGAAGTTGTCGGGATAAGTATACAGCGTCTGTATAAAAATAAACATGCATTTAATAAGAAATAGCATAATATAATCCAGTAGCTTAGCTATGATATTATAAAGATAAAATTAGAGCCTCTATCATTGAAGATACTAATAGATAAAGAACTTACCCCTGCCATGCTAATACAGTCAATCAAGTTGGAAACAATTCTGCGCATGCGCACTTTGAATTACCATACAAAATGGCTGCTAGATTATTAAGACGTGGCTACCTTCCAACGCTGAGATTATTGACAAGAACTAGATACGAGCCAACTTCCATTTTAGTCTCTAAGAATGCCCTTCACACTACACCGAGAGTCCAAGGAGGAGGACATAACCTCTTTGTTCATCGTCACACAGCTGATAACAATCCAGACACTCCTTTTGAATTCACTCCTGAGAATCTGAAGAGAATAGAAACTATAGTTGCCATATATCCTGAAGGCCACAAAGCAGCTGCTGTTATCCCAGTCTTAGATTTAGCACAACGACAACATGGTTGGCTGCCATTATCAGCAATGAACAAGGTAGCAGAAATACTTAACATGCCTCGAATGAGAGTATACGAAGTAGCCACTTTTTACACAATGTTTAATCGTAGTCCAGTTGGCAAGTACCACATTCAAATATGTACCACCACACCTTGTATGTTGTGTGATTCTGACGGTATTCTTGAAACAATCACTAAAAAATTAGGTATTAAAGTCGGAGAAACTACTGAAGATGGTCTATTTACATTGCATGAAGTCGAGTGCTTAGGAGCTTGTGTGAATGCACCCATGGTTCAAATTAATGATAACTATTATGAAGATTTGACATCTAAAGATATGGAAGAAATTATCGATGATTTAAAAGCAGGAAAAAATCCTAAACCTGGTCCTCGTAATGGACGTTTTGCTGCTGAGCCACTTTCAGGCCTGACAAGTTTAAATACACCTCCTTATGGACCTGGGTTTGGTGTTAGAGAGGACTTGTGATTTTTGTTTGGGTGTTTTATTGTACATAATATACTATACAGCAATCCTAATAATAATAAGTAATTTTGATCAATAATATGTTGCTATGGCAACTCGTAACTCGATCGCTTCGTAGACATCTGCGCGGAGATCGCCGAAAATGTTTGGCACAAAAAGAGCCCCCAAAAGCTGCAATTTCGTTCACAATGATCAAATTTGGTATAAAAATAACATAATACCTAAATAATTATAACAATTACCTTGATTCTACCATTGCCAGTACTATATATAGCTCTTGTATTTGTAGGAAGAATCACGTTCACAGAGAACTCTTTACAGCTCGAAAATGCCCAGGCCGATGGGGATTTCTGAATGAAATGTACATGCAAGTAAGTGTAGTGTATGCATGATATTTCAGTCACATACCAATAGTACTTGGTCTGAACTTCAATTTAGAAGAGAGATACAATTAAAATACTTACGACATTATATCATCATTATTTGTGCTACTATGATCTTTACAGGCTAACTGTCATTTTCCAGATCAAGATGACAATCATAATTTATCTCCACAAAAATCACTAAAATTACCACCAATACATCATCAAACATCCCTCATCAATCTACCATTAAATGACCATCAATATCAAAGTGCTCATCCTTTAACTACTACTAGTATCATAGGATGGAGATATAACACCAACTTGGAGTGTTATGGCCGACATGCACGTGGTAAAGTTCGAATAGAGAAACTCCTCAAACAACCAAGACTCTCTATTCTACACAGACTAACTAACTAGATTTATTAAATAATAGAAAATATCAATTACGTACACTACTATTATAGTCAATCCCACAATATTGATCACATACTATATAGCTTGTATGCAGACTTCAAGTAAGATATCCATAAGCACATAAATGATCCATAGAGAGCATACTTCAACCAGTACAATCACAAGACAAGCACTAGATACAAGTATAATGAATTCTACTTATAAAAAGTACTTATAATATTGCAAAATTGAAGATTTCATGTGTGCCTAAAATATAATTAATTCTGTCATTGATGAATCAAAACATTTACTATTAGAAAACACGACAATAAGTTACTAACAATACAATATTAATGATACTTTGATTAAAGTTCTTAAGTAAGCACTAATAGATTTAATGAAATATCTTGTTAGTGCTAATATTAGTGATATGTATACAAACCACAACAAAAAACTATTTCTACACAAAACAACAATGGAGACTATATAACAGAAGAGTAACATTCAAGTTATAAAAAAGAAAAGAGAGCACAAGGGGATAAAGAGAAATTTTAAGAATAAATTTTTATTGCTACCCTTTGATTATCAAGTTAATAAGTTAATAATATTCTCATCTGAGAGATAGAGAGAGAGAGAGGAGAGGATACTTAAAACATAAAACAAAAATCTACTTTTTACTTTGTCAAGGATGAGATTCCCTTGGAATTCCTTCGGTCAAATCTAAAGGTCCCCTTTGTTCAGGCCAACTCCTACTCCCCTCAGGATTTAGTAGATCTAAAGGATGCTGTGAAACAGCTGCCAAATCTGGTGGGAGTGTCCCATGAGGAGTGATATCAGGTGGCAGGGAATGAGTATGGTTGGAACGATTCCGTCGCTGTTGGACATCAGGTAGTGGTCCATCAGAATTCATCCCAGATAAGGGATCACTGATAACATCGGGTAATAGTTCTTGTGACCCACTTAATCCTCTATCTGATGCTCCTCCTGGTGTCATACCTGTCTCAGAAGTTGAGGAGTAGGAGGGACTTAACAGGTCCAGGTCCACACCCTCTCTTTGTCCAGGAGGACTAACTGGGATTGAATTACGTGAAGAACGAACATACTCTAAATTAAGACTGTTTTCTTCACCAGGCAATGGACTTGAACAGTCACTGTTGTCATCTACCTCACTGCTGTACATGACCAGTGCATTGACTGTCTTCTCAATTTCTGCTGGAGTCGACTCTTTATCCATAACTGGTACAATTTTGAATGGATCTTCTTTATTCATGGCTGCCTCTGTCTCCTCTGTATAAACATTATCCAGTGACCCCACTAACGAAGGATCAACTTCCTTTTCTTCTTCATCATTCATGATGCCAGCAGTACCTAACCATGTACATGTAAATCACATGTACATGTACATGTAGGCCACATTTACATGTAATTCTTTAGTACATGAATTATAAATTAATTACAAACAATGATGTCCCTAACTAAGCCATCAATCACTCTACCTGTGGATAACACAGCATCTGGGACTCCTTCACCAGAAGACTGTGCGTGTGTGGCCTCATGAATTCGCTTTGTTTGTTCCTTCTCACGTTCCTCTTTCTCTTTGTGGTTTCTTGCTCGATGCTTATCCATTTCTGCTAATGTGTCCTTTATTAACTGACGATCTCGCTAAAAAAAAAGAAAAATTAAAATATTGTATGTCTCATTTAAATTCTCCCCTCCTTCTCTTCTCCCTTACTTGATCAACTTTAAACGTCTTTGGTGTCTCGAGATGTAATAGTTTATGATTCATACGTAATGCCAAACTCAATGCCATCAGACCAGCAATGCGTATCTCATTCTCACGAAGATCCACGTGTGTCAGATACCGACTTTCAGCCAACACCTCTGCTAAAGCTATAGCCCCTAAATATAATATAATGATATTTGAATACAGTATAGAAGTGATACAAGTAGCTATGCACTGTGAATATCTAACAAGCATTATTAAGACTATTAATAAATGCAGACCTTCACAAGTAATTCTGACACCAGCCAATATCAATTTCTCTACAGATCGGTTTGCTAGAATGCCTAGTTTGAGCATAAAGAGCCCATTGTCACTGAATCGATTGTTAGAAATATTTAACTCTCGTAAACTTTTAGTACATGGCTACAGATAAGAGAAATATTTAATTCATGGATTAATATATGTGAAAAATCTTCTATAATTACTATAATTACTATAGTTCATTAAACTTACAAGCATTGCTGAGATGTGATGAATGCCATCATGAGTGAGGTTATTTGTACTAACATTGAGTATAATAAGACCTTCTTGCTGTTCTGCTATGCCAGCACTAATATATCGAATACCAGCATCCTGTGTGTGTGTGTGTGTGTGTGTGTGTGTGAGAGTTGTATAATAGGAAGTCAAGCCTACTTACAGCATCGTCTACATGTACATTACAACATTACAATTACTCCTCTACATAGTTTCTTGTCATTGTACATCACTACATGTATTTTCTATGGTTACTATGGTTACTAACCTGTAAATTATTATCGCTGACATCAAGTACTTTAAGAGTGTGATTAGAACGAAGAATATTGCCTAAGTGTTGTCCATCTTCAGGACTAAGGTGATTACGTGATAAGTAGAGTTCTTGAAGGTTTTCATTAAACTTCATAGCAGCCACTAATCATAATAATTAAAGTGATAATGCTTAGAAATTTAACAACACCCCTCACTAACTTAAAATGAATGTTCCTTTTCCAGTGAGATTGTTACCCTCCATTTTAAGTACTTTCAGACCACAGTTTGCTCGAACAGCTCTTAACAATAATGTCAGAGTCTGTTCATCCAATGCACAATAACTCACATCAATTGTGTCAATAAATGGAGACTAAAGAAAACACCAATCATTACTAGAGCACACTGATATAAATATACACTATGTAATATAGCTGGAATAGAACCTCTTATAAAGGATGTGGTGACTTAAAATGTTCCCCTATATTCAGGACATTTATTCTAATACATTAGCATTTTGAAGACATTACAGTACAAGGTAGATTTTTAAAAGAGTTTATGATAGAGAGGTTCTGCTTCACTTAAATGTTATCTACTCATATATAATGGTGGTCATACCTTCTTTAATGTTCTTCCTATAGTTAGCCATGCTCTCGGTCTGAGCCGATTATTGTGAGCTAACAATAACTTACAAGCACATCCATAAAACTCTACCATCTCACAGATAGCAATAATACCCTAGATAAATGGATGCATGAATGGATGCATGAAAGGACAGATGGATTGATAACTGGACTAGTAAATGGACAAATGGATGAATTAAATATATATATATATATATATAATTAATTGATAATTAATTAGTTATGGAAATAACTAAATGGCTTACTTCATCTTCTAAATTTGTTCTTTCTAACTTCAAAGTGGAGGCATGTACTCTACTGAGAACAGCCTCTAACACTTCACATGTTCTGTTCTCTAGTTTAACTCCAGTTAAATCAATAGTATCTATTGGTATGTTCAAATCATATACACCCTAAAGAGAGAGAGAAAGAGAGAGAGAGAGAGAGAGAGAGAGAGAGAGAGAGTAAGTGATACAGACAAACCACATGTTCTAACACATCTTTTGATAACACAATATACTAGCTGAACAACAAGACCAAACAACATCATAGTATCATAACATTAGTGTACTATCTTAACAATGTATGCTACTAAAATTGAAGGAAGTAATGTACTACAACATTCCCAACATAGTGGTTATAATGTGATACCTTTAATTGATCCAATAGTATTTGAATAGGTTTGATTTTCATTAGCATACATTCACGTTGGTAAGCATTGATCATATCTTGAGCAGTTTCATTAGGGTCTGGAAGAAAGAGAGAGAGAGAGACAGAGAGACAGAGAGAGACAGAGAGAGACAGAGACAGAGACAGAGACAGAGAGAGTACATACATATTACTAAACAAATTATAAATATCCTAACCATGTGCCCATAAATCTTTATCATCAAAATGAGATGACAAACTACTGTCCTCTTTAAACTTGACTTGCTTCTTTGTCTCATTGTCTTTCTTAGTATTAATGTCTTTATCACTTTCTAATCTCTCCTCAATAGCCTCTTGTTCAGGTGTGTGTTGACAAGGTTTTTCTAAGTTAGCAAGCTCCGCCCATTGTCCCTCCTCCTCTTGTCTGCTGTCGACACCAGTAGCTGATGCATCACTCATTCCTACAACTGCCTCAGCAGAATTGGGAATAATTCTGGGCTGTAAGGGAAAGAATATGTTAACATAATTTAAATAAACAAATGGGACATTTACTAGTAGTTGAATGGAGATACAATTATAAACATGAATGGTTAAATATTTTGTTTATCAATTGATCGTTCGTTTATCCTCCAAATATTTACTCAATAGACTAATAAAAAGATAAGTTCAGGCACATTCCTGGTCTCAATTTCTGAGAATGAGTCCCATTACTTTTGTAAGGCATGTTATGGAACATTTCTATAGGAAATATTACATGAACATAGCCCTGAATAATTAATATATTATCAACATTATGACATAGTAATTGTAACTAATATCATAAATATCATGTAATCATTATACCTGTACAGTTTCAGATGCCGATGGTGAGGATAATGGTGAAAAAAAATCATCTTCTGATGGCTCAACTGACACCAGATCAATCAATAAGTCATTATTGTTGCTCTTCTCTTCCTCCTGACTCCCATCCATTGATCTTACACTTATAACCACAAGTCTATACTGTGGGATGGGTGGAGTAGTCACGTGATTAGAAGTGCCTGTGGTTCAGCAACACAAGAAGGAATGAGGATGTTTTCAGGATATCTCAATTGTATACTTACAGTTAGTATGTTATTTTATGGACTCTTCTTCCTGTCTATATTTCAACAGCCCAATTTCACAAACTCTTTTCGATGAGGTGCTTCTTTAGGCCCTTCCCCGGGGATCACGTGCCGGAAAATTATCTCTAACCGTTACGGAGATATACGGAGTGAGTCAAAACAACATGGCCTTCGAATACAATCAGACTGCAAGCAAACTCCAAGCTAGTGAAGGAGCTGCAGCATATGGAGGAAAGGTATGGACACATATAATCCTAAATAAACATAGTACTGAATGATACGATGTGTATTATTGTAATTAATTTTTAGGGGTTGGCCCAGGGACCACCAACCTCTTCAGTCAAGTACATTCCTCCATACAAACCAGCTATGCATTGGAATATATTAAATTCACCAAATCGAGTCCGAATATTTCAAGAATTCTTCAGAGTAAGATACATGATAAATGACTTGTTTTAATTATGATATTTTACTTATTCTAACTTATGGATAACCCTCAAATTGATATCTTATTGTTTGTATTTCCTTTCTAAGGTCAAAGTACAATTAGATTATTCTAAGTACATGTCATAACATAATTACTAGTAGTGGTCTAATAAGCAATTATACTTTGCCTCATATATTGATATAAAACTGAAGCCTTACTAAGACCAATACATGTCCACAGTAACAATGACTTTCTTTCATTTTAGCTGGACAAATCACATGATCCTGTATTCTTAAGAGCAGGTCCTAAAGACGTCATGCTGTACCGAGGGGTCATGGTGTTCTCAGTATTAGGGTTGGGTATATCATTTTATGGTATTTATCTAATGGCAACTGGCAATATGAAGAAGAAAGGAGAATCGTGAACTAATAGTCAATTAACTAACTTGTATAATAAATAATATGGTTATTAGTATTATGTACTGATTGTATGCACATTGCACTTAAGTAGTAGTATTATTTCATAGACAGTATTAATTTTTATAATTTAAGAAGTTACATAACTGGATGCAACTACAAAAAAATTGGTCCTGGTGCAAAATTTGGACCTAGGTCCAAATTTTGCAACGAAAAGGCTGCAAAATTAATTCCGTCTTGGACCAAAGGGTGTCAGACTTAATTTGGAGAAAAGAAATGGAATTCGACACATACAAATTACTTCTTAGGCTGTGTCTACTTAAATAGAGAGCTTTAACCACCTGGGGAACTTTTTAAGTGTCAAATGGCAATGTCACAGCTGAGAGAAGATAGTAATTATAACCTGACTAATGAAGCAATAAACTACATATTAATTGAACTTATGTCTCAGATTGTCTTGTTAACAGGAAGAGAAAGATTAGGAAAAAGGCTGGCAAACCAGCAATGAGAGAAGAAGTGTACTATGAGAAGAAGTCAGGACAAGTTTGTAATGTTTTTTTCAGTTTCTGTCTTACAATAATTTATAATATGTTTCTATTTTCAGTGGGTGAGGTATATACGATCAAAGACTGAAAAATTACAAACTGTGCACTATTGCCATGCTGACCCAATATCAGGACATCTTGGTGTGTCCTGTGTCGTTAATCAAGGAGGTAGGTGGGTCAATGTCACATGATATTATTGATATCTCATGTGCAGTATCACCTGGTTACTCTATCACTGATTTTAATATTACTTCAATGTCTGTTAAAAACCAAGATATGAGTATGAAACCACACTCACTACTATACACAATCTACCAATAAATTATTAATTTATTAGCATTACAAGGACATTGGATTACAACTCAACCTGATTTACAAGTAAACATGTTTGTTATATACTCCATCTCTCTGTTGCTCTCTCTCTCTCCATTTAGAACCCCCAGAGACTAAACTATTATTCCTAAAGGAGAACAGCCTTCATTTTCTCTTTGATCCCATATGGACACTCTCTGGTTCACAACAAGGCAAATATTTACGTATCTTATTGCTAGTAGATAATATAATAGGACCACTCTATTTAGTAGACACTGTTATGGTATCCTTTATATGAGAGTTGTCCTCCATTAGTAAATTATAAAGTGTTGGTAGAAAAACAAATGTCTTGACTGTATACACAGTAATTTTAAAAAGACAAGTCATTTGATTATCATGTGATGAATCATGTGATCATGTCAGGTAGCTAAGCATTATGCCATGATATCTTATAAAATAGGCAACTGGTATTGTCTTTAACATACTTAACATAAGATATATTAAATGATGCTGTAGAAAAACTGAAGTAAGACCTGACATAATGGATGGATGAATAGTTGAATGAATAGATGGATAGATGGATCAATGAATTCATTTATGGACAAATGGATGTATAATTGAATATAACTATGGACAGACTATTATGTCATATTGCTATCTAGGCCTCATATACAATGTGTGGTAGCTATAAATCAAGTTTGTGATGAGCTGATAAAACTAGGGTCACAATCACTAGGGAGAGTTGTCGTGACAACGGATGTAACTTAATTAGGATAAAAAAGGGCATTGTTAATATTTTCACTGTAAATAACTGAGAACTGATATTCTGATTATCATATTTATTGATATTTAAAAGACAACAATAAACCTTTTCATTTGTTAACAATTGAGACAAATTTAATAAGTAAAATAATTGTCATTTTTAAAAGAATTGGTTTAAATAATATTGATTTATATTAAAGTTACATCAAGTAATAATGTAGACATGATGTAGGCTTTACTTTGAGGGACCTACATTCAGAAAACATTATGTTCAATTTGAATCATCTTAAAAGTTAACTGATTTAGAACTATTTTTTAAAATTTAAAATAAATAAAAATATAAAATGAATTTAACAAAAAGTTTAAAGTAATGAAATATAGTTAGTTACTAATTATCTGGACATGGAATTATGGTTGTTCCTTTTAACATGTTTGGTATATGAGGGACTGTGAAGTTTTATACCAAATAAAACACTAACAACATAAATGTTATAATGAGGTATATTGACCATACAATAATTAATGTAATCTTATTTGGGAAAGCTCCATTAATCAATTAATTAAAATTAATGATATAATATGATTGAAATTAAAGAATTATTTCTTGTAAAACTAAAGGAATAAATGATGCATAATGTTATGTTGTAATAACAATCAGTATAATTATAATAATACAACAACAATGGTAAGTAAACTGATTATAGTTGCTTATTAAAGAAGTGATATTAAAGATAAGGTATTATTAAAGATTACAGTTTCAAAAGAAATAATAATTAACTTTAATATCTTTGAAACTAAAGTTAAGATTGACTTTAAAAAAACAATTAATATAAAACTATAAAAGATATAAAACTATAAAAGATAAAAGAAAAATAACAACTAAAAAGAAAAATAAAAAAAAAACAAATATTTTAAGACAAAACTATTTAAAATAATAAAACTATTTAAAAGAATAAAAAAAGAAAAAATATATATTTTCAAAAAAAACAACTTTTGAAACTAAAGTTAAGATTGACTTATTTTAGTGAAGAAACTAAAGTTAAGATTAACTGTTTTTTTAGAACAGACTTTTTTTTAAAAATATATTTAAAAAAACAACTTTTGAAACTAAAGTTAAGATTGACTTATTTTAGTGAAGAAACTAAAGTTAACATTAACTGTTTTTTTTAGAAAAAACTATAAAAGATTAAAGACAAAACTATTTAAAATAATAAAACTATTTAAAAGAATAAAAAAAGAAAAAAGAAAACTAAAAAATTTACAAAAATACAAATGAAAAATAAAAACTAAAATAAAAATTTAAAAAAATATAAGATAAAACTGTCTCTGTAGTTGAAGAGTCCCCAAGAAGTCCAGCGAAGATCTCCAATCCAACAAAAAGTCCAGTGAAGGTCTCCAATCCAACAAGAAGTCCAGTGAAGGTCTCCAATCCAACAAGAAGTCCAGTGAAGGTCTCTAATCCACCAAGAAGTCCAGTGAAGGTCTCCAATTCCACAATAGTAGAAAAAAGAAGATGGAGAGTTCCCAAGAGTCCAGTCAGTCCACCAGTTGAGAACATAGAGGGGGAGGAAGAGAAAAATAACAACTGGATGAGAATGGATGAGAAGTGGATGGATGGATGGATGGATGGAAAGACAGCTCACCTTTTTCGCCAGTGCTGCTCCTGCAGGGAAAGAAAAAGAGAGTAGTCATGAACTGATGGTGACAATGAGTGGATAGAGAGTGAAGAGAGACAGAGGAAGTGAAAAGGGACCAAGCAACCTACACACACATACAGCACACACACACGCACCCTAGAAGATCAGAGCTCCCCCCCGCCACTCGGCGGCCTGAGATATTAAAAAAAAATTTTTTTTAGGCCGCCGAGCGGCAGGAGGGAGATGATTTTTAGGGATTGTATGAGTGTGTGTATGGTGTATAGGCTGAATAGCCCAAAATAAAATAAAATAAAAATTAAAAAAGAAGAGGAAAGAAGGCTTGAAGGAAGACGAGAGAAGAGAATGGACAGGAGCGCGACTCACCTTTTTCGTCAAGAGAACATCAGAGAACTGAGAACAATCAATCCATCAGTGAACTGTGAACAATCAAAATGTCAGAGAACTGAGAACAATCAATCCATCAGTGAACTGAGAACAATCAAAATGTCAGAGAACTGAAAACAAGCAATCCATCAGTGAACTGAGAACAATCAAAATATCAGAGAACTGAGAACAATCAATCCAGCAGTGAACTGAGAACAATCAAAATGTCAGAGAACTGAAAACAAGCAATCCATCAGTGAACTGAGAACAATCAAAATATCAGAGAACTGAAAACAAGCAAATCCATCAGTGAACTGAGAACAATCAAAATGTCAGAGAACTGAAAACAATCAATCCATCAGTGAACTGAGAACAATCAAAATATCAGAGAACTGGAACAATCAATCCATCAGTGAACAGAGAAGGATCAAAATATCAGTGAACTGGAACAATCAATCCATTGGAGAACAGAACAATCCAAATATCAGAGAACTGAAAACAATCAATCCATCAGTGAACTGAGAACAATCAAAATATCAGAGAACTGAAAACAATCAATCCATCAGTGAACTGAGAACAATCAAAATATCAGTGAACTGAAAACAATCAATCCATTGGAGAACAGAACAATCCAAATATCAGAGAACTGAAAACAATCAATCCATCAGTGAACTGAGAACAATCAAAATATCAGAGAACTGAAAAAAAGCAATCCATCAGTGAAATGAGAACAATCAAAATATCAGAGAACTGAGAACAATCAAAGACGAGTCGTAGCGACGAAGACCCACGAGGGGTCTGTGAACTTGCATAACCTTGAAACATGAAGTCCTTTTATGTTATCAAGACATCTCTGTCATACTTCATTTTGACAAACACAAGGCACAAACCCGTGACAATTGGCGGGAAATGCCAGCGCACTACCACCATATAATTTTTGGCTCGTCAGGCTCGTGCTAGTGGCTGATATTTCCCGCCATAATAGTAGTCACGCGCTTCCTTGCTAGGTGTGTACACGTGCTCTTGATATATTCCCGCCCGGCCAGAATTTCTGTTTTAATATTTATTTTAATCAAGTTCTTTTTATATGTTTCTTTTAGGCATTAAAATTAACGTTTATCATTTAATTTGATGTTTGTTAACAATTTAAGTTTAGGGTTCAGTGTCTATCAATACACACAAATTTTATTTTTAATTACACATATATGATAAAATTGTATTGAAAGACTTCAATTTACTAGTGCTGATGAAAAATGTAGATGTGTGCTAACTGTACTTTTTATTATTGGACTCTCCTTGACTAGACTGGAGACCTTTCAATTTTCCTGACAAGATCAATTCTGAAGCAAGAGCACCCACTATAGATAAATAGATACTTACTATTAGTATCACCAAACTGACAATAATTTCATGTTTGTAAAATGATATTAAGTATTCAAGATAAATTTGCAATATCAAATTATTTTTTATTTTGAGTAGACTGTTACTCTTGCTAATCAAACCAGAGACAAACACACCATTATAAGTATTAACTAGACAGAGTCCAAAACAGAACTCTTCTGGACTGAGACCCATTCCAATGTGACATTAACAATGTCAAGAAAGAGTAATCTAACATTGGTTTCATTAAAATGTCACTGATATAAATATTGAACCCACAGTTTGCTACTTTTTATTAATAGCAGAAGTATTGCAAATGAAACCATTAACAGTAGTAAACTGTGGGTTCAATATTTATATATTGGATGCAAGAATTAACATTGCTTCTGTTAGACAGAAAATCAGTGATCAATGATAGGTTCCTGAGTAATGCAGTCATCACTGCTGCACAGAAGCTTCTGAAAGATGCCTATCCAAACATTGGTGGGCGTTTTGCAAATGTTTGTGGGGTTTTTTGTTAGCTTTTGTCACATCTTTTTGTGGTGGGCAAACCCCAACACGAATAACCTATATTCAACATTAATTAAGGGACCACCTTTGTCATTGTCTTGAAAATAAGACAATTTACCCATTCCCCTGCCAGCGGTGAGAAAAGAAAGCAAAACAATGTGTTCCTGATATTAAATTTGGAATATACTACAAGTGTCATCCAACAGGAAGGGGTAGGAGGTTGCAAAGACTGATTATTATGAAGATTGTGTTGAAGTCTCATAGTGCATGGTGGTATAAGAATTGTCATTATTCCAACTTAAATGGTCACTATGGCAATGGTGAATATTCAAAGGGTATTAACTGGCGTACCTGGAAGGGTTACTCTTATTCTCTGCCATTTGTTGAGATAAAAGTTCAGCGTATCTGATGTTACAAAACATTCAAACTTGTTTTAGTTAGTTACATTTAGTTATAAAAATATTGATTTCATAAATATAATTCTTTCAATATTATTCATATATTAATGTCATGATTTTTTTAATAAAATCATTTATCAATAAATTGAGAATAATAATATACTTTGTGATATTATCTACATGGGAAAATTCTTGTCCAATAAATTAGATGATTAACATATCATCTGTGATGCACACATAGTGTAGTCTTCAGTATAACATGTCATTAATCTGCTTTTTTAGCCTATTATACAAAAACAAATAACTTCATGTATTGTCTAATTTTAACCACATTTTAAGCATCAACAAATACTCATTATTTGGTCACTGTTGCTAAGCAAACAGTTTTTAATATTTAACTATATATTATACAATATTTCATAATAATAATGTCAGTTATAATAAAAACTATTCTAAAGACATTCATGTTCCTATAATGCACATAATGGACACAAGTTAACTTTAGTTTATATTTAATACTATATATTGTCAATTGTTATGATAACAACTACCTGTTGTTCATTGAATGCTGTTAATTCTAATATCAAGATTTACATTACCACAGTTGGTATAATAAGAATGTCTGGTCTATATAATGAACAGTCAATTAAACACTTTATGTAATTGATTTTCAGCTGACTATTTTGTACAATTATGAATGTTGTGTTGTTTAAATAAAAAATTCCAATTTGTTAATTATAAGAAGAAGCAACTTATATATAGTACTAATAGAAACACTGTGTATTTAATACTATCAGAGCATTAACAACAAATTGACTACATTTCCAGTATGAAGTCAGATTATTAAGATAAATGTACACTAACTTTCCATAAAAACAAGCAAGTTGTTACATATTTGGAAGACCAATTTACATAGCTCATTACTAATACAGTAGGGAAATTTTCTTCTAGTATGAAGTCAGCAATCACTTGAATATATTCTCAGCTTTGCAATTAACAATCCAACATTCATTGCTATAATTAATCCCTTTATGTTCTGCCCAGCTATCAAAATTATGTGACAACGAGTAGTTGATATAAGACAGTATATGATTGATAATGTACAAATTATATTAAAACAAGCATATATAATAGGATTATTAAGATACTGACCTCACAGACACTGTTTTGATAACCTCTAATGAGAAAGTA
Source organism: Xestospongia bergquistia (assembly GCA_963965975.1). Taxonomy (NCBI): domain Eukaryota; kingdom Metazoa; phylum Porifera; class Demospongiae; order Haplosclerida; family Petrosiidae; genus Xestospongia; species Xestospongia bergquistia. The sequence continues at coordinate 6,706,947 of OZ014418.1, forward strand.
CTTAGTTACTCAGGAAATGCGATAAGATACCAACAATATAAGCCTACATGTTCCTGATAAGATGAAGCTGAGTCATCATATATTCTAATGTTACTACTACATCAAAGAAATAAGGTGTCTGCCACCTTGTCTGCATTGAACAGGTAACATGGTGACTAAGCAGATGTTCAGATGAACCTCAAGGAAATAGGGTACAACTGGGAAGTCCCAATTTTCCTTATATAAAGGGGTGACTAAAAGCTTTAAGACAAGTTATATACCACTTATCCTTGAAGTGTTAACTTTAAAGAAGAGATGAAACTCAACATTGTTCTTTTTCTAGCTATTGCTGTCTGCAGTGTGATAGCAAACTGTCCACCAGAAGGTAAAGTACATGTACAAAATTTACAAGTTTAATTTTATTGTGAATTATAATAAATTCATTTCATACAGACAAACTCTACAGTTGTAAAGCTAATGATGAGGAAGGACAAGATCTCTCTTGTACTTGTAGAAAACTAAATGATGCAGGAAAATACAACTGTACTTGTTTTGCTGATGAGAGTCCAGATGGAGAATATCTGGACTGTCTTGATGCTTTGAGGAAGGGACAAAATAAAAGTGGTGTCTATTCCCTCAAACCTGACAACATGTCACCTTTTAAGGTACAACATTGTTTTATAGTTTTAAACTTCATCTCTATACATTGTATAGGCCTATTGTGACATGAAGACTGATGGTGGTGGATGGACTGTCTTTCAAAGAAGAATGGATGGTTCTGTTAACTTCTATCTCAACTGGACTGATTATGTTCATGGTTTTGGTAACTTATCAGGAGAGTATTGGTTAGGACTTAGTAAACTCCATCGTTTAGCTAATGGGAGTGTATCTACACAACTACGAGTTGATATGAGAGATAAGATTGGTGTAAAACGATACGCCAATTACTCTACCTTTTACATAGGTGGTTCTACCACTGATTATACTCTCCATGTATCTGGATATAATGGTACTGCTGGAGACTCTCTTACATATCATAACCTCATGAAATATACTACTAAAGACAATGATAATGATCAATATAGTGGTGGTAATTGTGCTGTGGAATGGACTGGTGCATGGTGGTATAATAACTGTCATCGGGCTAACTTAAATGGTCGTTATGGTGATGATAGCTTTTCAAAAGGCATTAACTGGTATACCTGGAAGTATTACACTTATTCTCTGCCATTTGTTGAGATGAAAGTTCGGCATATCTAATGCTACAAAATATTCAAACTTTTTTTGGTTCATTGAAAGATTATACTGCTATTCTTTTCAATATTAGTTACACATTGATGTGATGTATTTTTAATAGTCATTTTCAAAAAATTGAGAATACATCAAAAATATAATACTTTACTATCAACATACATGGAGGTGCTCATCCATGACTGAACGTACCATGATGTAATGTCATTCATCTATGCAGTACAATTACAAAAGCATTGCTTTCATAGTAGAGACAACTCTATGCAATTACGTGATTTTGGTATTTTGTTTCAACTGTGAGTATACAACTATCTTATCAATACAGTCAGTTCTATATTAGCATAGCAAATAAATATATCTTAAGCCAGTATATAAATAAGGTTTGGCCATGTACATATCTAATTTTTATATTATTTCACTAAAAATAATATAAATTATGAACTATTCTAATGAGATATTTGTTCTTATATAAAGTGAACAATTACTTCAATGTACTTGTTCACTTATATATTATGTGTCAGCAAACTGTCCAATAGATCCAAAAGGTCCAATGAATACCATATACTTGAACTGATACCTTTATACAATATTTATATAACTTTCTTGCAGAATATCTGTATAGTTGCAAAGCTACAGATGAGGAGGGACAAGATCTCTCATGTACTTGTATAGAACTAAAGGAGAAAGGAAAATACAATTGTACTTGTTTTGCTGATGTTACTCCTGATGGAGAATATCTGGACTGTCTTGATGCTTTGGAAAAGGGACAAAATAAAAGTGGTATCTATTTCCTCAAACCTGACAACATGTCACTTTTTAAAGTACAAAATTGTTTTTAACAAACATAATACTTCATCTCTATACATTGTATAGGCTTATGTGATATGAAGACTGATGGTGGTGGATGGACTGTCTTTCAAAAAAGAATGGATGGCTGTGTTGATTTCTATCTCAACTGGAATGATTATGTTCATGGTTTTGGTAATACCTCAGGAGAGTATTGGCTAGGACTAAGTAACTTCATCATTTAGCTAATGAAAGTGTATCAACAAAACTACGAGTTGATATGAGAGAGAAAGATGGTAACACTGCATATGCCAGTTACTCTACAATTTACATAGATAATTCTACCACTGATTATACTCTCCATGTATCTGGATATAGTGGTACTGTTGGAGATTCATTGTCTTGCAACAATCAACAAAAACTCTCCATTAAAAACAATGACAATGATCAATATGGTGGTAATTGTGGTGTTATAAGAATTGGTGCATGGTGGTACAGATCATGTTCATACTCAAACTTAAATGGTAACTATGGTGATGTTCGACGTGCCAAAGGAGTTTATTGGGTTGGGTTTAGAGGTTGGGAATATTCTCTACCATTTACTGAGATGAAAGTTCGTCGAGCTTAATAGTCAATTAAACACTTAATGTAATTGATTTTCAGCTGTCTGTTTTGTGCAATGTTGTGTTTTTTAAATTAAAAAATTGTTTTCAATTATAATAACAAGCAACTCATATATTGTACTGATAAAAATACTATATATTTAATACTATTAGGGTTTAACAACAAATTGACTAGATTTTTACTATAAAATCAGATAATTAAAATAAATCTATACTAATGTTCTTTACAATAAGTTAGTTGTTTCATAATGATAAAACCAACTAAGACATCTCACTACTAATACAGTAGAGAAATTGTTTTTCTAACACACAGTCATGATCAGCAATCACTTGTCAGCTTTACAATTAACATTCAATGCTATAATTAATCCCTTGATGCTCTGACAAGCTATCAACATTATGTGATAATGAGTAGTTGATATAAGACAGTATATAATTGATAATATACAAATTACATTAAAACAAGCATAAATAATAGGATTATTAAGATACTGACCTCACAGACACTGTTTTGATAACCTCTAATGAGAAAGCACTTAGTTACTCAGGAAATGCGATAAGATACCAACAACATAAGCCTACATGTTCCTGATAAGATGAAACTGAGTCATCATATATTCTAATGTTACTACTACATCAAAGAAATAAGGTCTGCCATCTTGTCTGCATTGAACAGGTAACATGGTGACTAAGCAGATGTTCAGTCGGCCTTCAAGGAAATAGGGTACAACTGGGAACCCCCATTCTTCCTTATATAAAGGGGTGACTAAAATCTTCAAGACAAGTTATATACCACTTATCCTTGAGGTGTTAACTTTAAAGAAGAAATGAAACTCGACATCATTCTTTTTCTAGCTATTGCTGTCTGCAGTGTGATAGCAAACTGTCCACCAGAAGGTAAAGTACATGTACAAAATTTACAAGTTTAATTTTATTGTGAATTATAATAAATTCATTTCATACAGACAAACTCTACAGTTGTAAAGCTAATGATGAGGAAGGACAAGATCTCTCTTGTACTTGTAGAAAACTAAATGAGAAAGGAAAATACAACTGTACTTGTTTTGCTGATGTTACTCCAGATGGAGAATATCTGGACTGTCTTGATGCTTTGAGGAAGGGACAAAATAAAAGTGGTATCTATTCCCTTAAACCTGACAATATGTCACCTTTTAAGGTACAACATTGTTTTATAGTTTTAAACTTCATCTCTATATATTGTATAGGCCTATTGTGACATGAAGACTGATGGTGGTGGATGGACTGTCTTTCAAAGAAGAATGGATGGTTCTGTTAACTTCTATCTCAACTGGACTGATTATGTTCATGGTTTTGGTAACTTATCAGGAGAGTATTGGTTAGGACTTAGTAAACTCCATCGTTTAGCTAATGGGAGTGTATCTACAGAACTACGAGTTGATATGAGAGATAAGATTGGTGTAAAACGATACGCTAAATACTCTACCTTTTACATAGGTGGTTCTACCACTGATTATACTCTCCATGTATCTGGATATAGTGGTACTGCTGGAGATTCGTTGTCTTATAACAATCAACAAAAATTCTCTACTAAAGACAATGACAATGATGGCTATGGTGGTAATTGTGCTGTTATAAGAATTGGTGCATGGTGGTACAGAGCATGTTCATATTCAAACTTAAATGGAAACTATGGTGATGTTCGACGTGCCAAAGGAGTTTATTGGGTTGGATTTAGAGGTTGGGAATATTCTCTACCATTTACTGAGATGAAAGTTCGTCGGGCTTAATGATAAACAGTCAATTAAGCACTTTAAATAATTGATTTTCAGTTGACTATTTTGTGCAATGTTGAATGTTTTTTTTAAATTAAAAAATTATTTTCAATTATAATATCAAGCAACTTATATATTATACTGATAGAAATACTATATATTTAATACTATTAGGGTTTTAACAACAAATTGACTAGATTTTTACTATAAAATCAGATAATTAAAATAAATCTATACTAATGTTCTATACAATAAGTTAGTTGTTTCATAATGATAAAACCAACTAAGACATCTCACTACTAATACAGTAGGGAAATTGTTCTTCTAGCACACAGTCATGATCAGCAATCACTTGATTATATTGTCAGCATTACAATTAACATTCAATGCTATAATTAATCCCTTGATATTCTGTCCAGCTAGATGATAACAAGTACATAATAGGGTTGTTAAAATATTGACCTCACAGATACTGTTATGACAACTTCTAATGAGTAAGCACTTAGTTACTCACATGTAAGAGGATGTGATAACATACTAACAACAAAAGCCCACATGTTTCTGATAAAATCAAGCTGAGTAATCATATATTATAATATTACTACTACATCAAAGAAATAAGGTGTCTACCATCATGTCTGTATCAAATGGGTAACATGGTGACTAAGCAGATGTTCAGATGACCTTCAAGGAAATAGGGTACAACTGGGAAGTCCCATTATTTCCTATATAAAGGGGCAATTAAAGGTGTTACCACAGGTTGTATACAGTTGTATACAACTTATTGTTTGAGGTGCTAGCTTTAAAGAAGAGATGAAATTCAACATTGTTCTTTTTCTAGCTATTGCTGTCTGCAGTGTGATAGCAAACTGTCCAACAGAAGGTAAAGTATATGTAAAAAAAAACTGTACAATTTACAAGTTAAATTTCTATTGCAAATTATTATAAATTCATTTCATACAGACAAGCTCTACAGTTGTAAAGCTAATGATGAGGAAGGACAAGATCTCTCTTGTACTTGTAGAAAACTGACTGAAACAGGAAAATACAACTGTACTTGTTTTGTTGATGATCCACCTACTACTCCTGAAGTACATTATCTGGACTGTCTTGATGCTTTGAGGAAGGGACAAAATAAGAGTGGAGTCTATTCCCTCAAACCTGACAACTTATCACCTTTTAAAGTACAACATTGTCTTTAACAAACATGATGCTTCATCTCTATACATTGTATAGGCCTATTGTGACATGGATACTGATGGTGGTGGATGGACTGTCATTCAAAGAAGAATGGATGGCTCTGTTGACTTCTATCTCAACTGGACTGATTATGTTCATGGTTTTGGAAATGTATTAGGAGAACATTGGTTAGGACTTAGTAAAATCCATCGTTTAGCTAATGGGAGTGTATCTACAAAACTACGAGTTTGTTTGAGAGATAAAAATGGTAACAGTGCATATGCCTGTTATTATCCCTTTTACATAGGTGGTTCTACCACTGATTATACTCTCCATGTATCTGGATATAATGGTACTGCTGGGGACTCACTTACATATCATAATCTCATGAAGTTTACTACTAAAGACAATGATAATGATCAATATAGTTTTGCAAATTGTGCTGTGGAATGGACTGGTGCATGGTGGTATAAGAACTGTCATTGGGCTAACTTAAATGGTCGTTATGGTGATGATAGGAATTCAAAAGGCATTAATTGGCGTACCTGGAAGGGTTACTATTATTCTTTACCATTTGCTGAGATGAAAGTTCGGCGTGTCTAATGTTACAAGATATTCCAACTTTTTTTAGTTATTTGAAAGATTATACCTCTATTCTTTCAATATTACTTACACATTGATGTGATGTATTTTTGATAATCATTTTTTTTAAAAATTGAGAATACATCAAAAAAATTAATAATACGTCAATAAATTATTAATATATTAATAAATTGAAAATATAATACTTTACTATCAACATACATGGAGGTGCTCATCCATGATTGAACATAACATCATGTAATGTCATGATTTACCATTTTGTTTCAAGTGTGAGTATACAACTATCTTATCAACACAGTCAGCTCTATATTATCATAGCAAATAAATATATCTTAAGCCAGTATATAAATAAGGTTTGGCCTTGTACATGTCTAATTTTTATACTATTTCACTAATAATAATATAAATTATGAACTATTCTAAAGAGATATATGTTCTTATATAAAGTGAACAATTAACTTCAATGTACTTGTTCTTGTATTAGCACATGCAATATCAACCTTTGACCTATGATATATATAATGATTAATGAGTCAGTTACAACAATACTGACCTGGTTACTCTAGAGGAAACCACTATAACTATACAGAACATGTTGTTGATAAGACCAAACTGAGTCATCATATATTCTAATGATATTAAGAGAATCCCCTAAAACTATGAGGTGACAGCTGACAATGTCACTGAGTCAGCATTTAACCTCAGACATCAAAAACATGACTGGTCTACCATCATGTCTGTACTATAAAGGTTAGAACATGACTCAGCAGACACTGGGAGAGGCCACTCACGTTTATTTAAAACAAAGCTGAGTGTCTTAAAGTATAGCAAGTTAATCATTGCAATTGCTATAGTTCTTGCAGTTAAAATGGAAGTGAAATATAATATCATTTTTCTTCTGGCTCTTGCTGTTAATATATATTATGTGTCAGCAAACTGCCCAATAGAACCAAAAGGTCCAGTGAATACCATATATTTAAATTGATACCTTTATACAATACTTATATAACTTTCTTACAGAATATCTGTATAGTTGCAAAGCTACAGATGAGGAGGGACAAGATCTCTCATGTACTTGTATAGAACTAAAGGAGAAAGGAAAATACAACTGTACTTGTTTTGCTGATGAGAGTCCAGATGGAGAATATTTGGACTGTCTTGATGCTTTGAGGAAGGGACAAAATAAAAGTGGTATCTTTTCCCTTAAACCTGACAATATGTCACCTTTTAAGGTACAACATTGTTTTATAGTTTTAAATTTCATCTCTATACATTGTATAGGCCTATTGTGACATGGAGACTGATGGTGGTGGATGGACTGTCTTTCAAAGAAGAATGGATGGTTCTGTTAACTTCTATCTCAATTGGACTGATTATGTTCATGGTTTTGGTAACTTATCAGGAGAGTATTGGCTAGGACTTAGTAAACTCCATCGTTTAGCTAATGGAAGTGTATCTACAGAACTACGAGTTGATTTGAGAGATAAGATTGGTGTAAAACGATACGCCAATTACTCTACCTTTTACATAGGTGGTTCTACCACTGATTATACTCTCCATGTATCTGGATATAGTGGTACTGCTGGAGATTCATTGTCTTACAACAATCAACAAAAATTCTCTACTAAAGACAATGACAATGATGGCTATGGTGGTAATTGTGCTGTTATAAGAATGGGTGGATGGTGGTACAGAGCATGTTCATATTCAAACTTATGTGGTAACTATAATGATGATCGACGTGCCAAAGGAGTTTATTGGGTTGGATTTAGAGGTTGGGAATATTCTCTACCATTTACTGAGATGAAAGTTCGTCGAGCTTAATAATAAACAGTCAATTAAACACTTTATATGATTGATTTTTAGCTGACTATTTTGTGCAATTTTAATGTTGTGTTTTTTTTTAAATAAAAAGATTGTTTTGAATTATAAAAACAAGCATCTTATATATAGTACTGAAAGAAGCACTACGTATTTAATACTATTAGGGTTTTAACAACAAATTCACTACATTTCTACTATAAAATCAGATAATTAAAATAAATCTATACTAATGTTCTATACAATAAGTTAGTTGTTTCATATTGGGAAAACCAATTAAGATAGCTCACTACTAATACAGTAGAGAAATTTTTCTTCTAGCACACAGTCATGATCATCAATCACTTGATTATATTGTCAGCTTTACAATTAACATTCAATGCTATAATTAATCCCTTGAAACTCTGGCCAGCTATCAACATTATGTGACAGAGTAGTTGATATAACATAGTATATTATTGATAATTTACGGCTTACATTAAAACAAGCATACACGATAGGATTATTAAGATATTGATCTCACAGATACTGTTTTGATAACCTCTAACAAGTTAGCACTTAGTTACTCACATGTAGGAGGAAATGTGATAAGATACCAACAACATAAGCCTACATGTTCCTGATAAGATGAAGCTGAGTCATCATATATTATAATATTACTACTACATCAAAGAAATAAGGTGTCTACTATCATGTCTGTATTGAACAGTAACATGGTGATCAAGCAGATGCTCAAATGACCTTCAAGGAAATAGGGTACAACTGGGAAGTCCCATTCTTCCCTATATAAAGAGGCAATTAAAAGCATTATCATAGGTTATATACAATTGTATACAACTTATTGTTTGAGGTGTTAACTTTAAGAAAGAGATGAAATTTAACATCATTCTCTTTCTAGCTATTGCTGTCTGCAGTGTGATAGCAAACTGTCCACCAGAAGGTAAAGTACTAGTACAAAACCTGTACAATTTACAAGTTTAATTTTATTGTAAATTATAATAAATTCATTTTATACAGACAAACTCTACAGTTGTAAAGCTAATGATGAAGAGGGACAAGATCTCTCTTGTACATGTAGAAAACTAAATGAGACAGGAAAATACAATTGTACTTGTTTTGCTGATTATACTCCTGATGGAGAATATCTGGATTGTCTTGATGCTTTGAGGAAGGGACAAAATAAAAGTGGTGTCTATTCCCTCAAACCTGACAACATGTCACCTTTTAAGGTACAACATTGTCTTTAACAAACATGATGTGTCATCTCTACACATTGTATAGGCCTATTGTGACATGGAGACTGATGGTGGTGGATGGACAGTCTTTCAAAGAAGAATGGATGGCTCCGTTAACTTCTATCTCAACTGGACTGATTATGTTCATGGTTTTGGTAACTTATCAGGAGAGTATTGGCTAGGACTTAGTAAACTCCATCGTTTAGCTAATGGGAGTGTATCTACACAACTACGAGTTGATATGAGAGATAAGATTGGTGTAAAACGATACGCTAAATACTCTACCTTTTACATAGGTGGTTCTACCACTGATTATACTCTCCATGTATCTGGATATAATGGTACTGCTGGAGACTCTCTTGCATACCATAACCTCATGAAGTTTTCTACTAAAAACAATGATAATGATCAATCAAGCTATAATTGTGCTCTAACATGGACTGGTGCATGGTGGTATAAGGACTGTCATTGGGCTAATTTAAATGGTCGTTATGGCGATAATAGAAATTCTAAGGGCATTAACTGGTATACCTGGAAAGGTTGGGAATATTCTCTACCATTTACTGAGATGAAAGTTCGTCGAGCTTAATGATGAACAGTTAATTAAACACTTTATATAATTGATTTTCAGCTGACTATTTTGTGCAATTTTGAACATTGTGTTTTTTAAATAAAAAGATTGTTTTCAATTATAATAACAAGCAACTTATATATAGCACTGATAGAAACAGTATATAATAAATACTATTTGGGTTTTAACAACAAATTGACTACATTTCTACTATAAAATCAGATAATTAGAATAAATGCACACTAACTTTCCATAAAATAAGTTAGTTGTTCCATATTGGGAAAACCAATTTAGAGAGTTCACTACTAATATTGCAAGAAAATTTCTTTTCCTAGCACACAGTCATGATCAGCAATGACTTGATTGTATTGTCAGTTTTACAATTACAAAAGCATTGCTTTCACAGTAGAGACAACTTTATGCAACTAAACGATTTTACCATTTTGTTTCAGCTGTGTATATACAACTATCTTATCAACACATTCAGCTCTATATTAGCATTAGCAAATAAATATATCTTAAACCAGTATCTCATAAAATTTGACTATGTACATATCTATTTTGTTGTTCTTTAAAAATTCAAGATAGTTATGATGTATTAAAAATAATTCAGGCAATAATATTTAAATTTGACATATACAAGAAAATGAGTCAGCAATAACAATACTGAGCTGGTTATTCTAGAGGAACACCACTGCAACTATAAACATTTGACATGTCATCAAATCACCACTTAATTTACAATCCATATATAAGATAAAAGTATGACTTAGAAGATTTAAAATGATGGATTATCTCGCACTGTGAGAGTCCATCCTAAAGATAAGATCGAGTGTCTCAAACAAACCACATTATCCTTTAAAGTGCCAATTTAATTCTTCATAAAATGAAAGTGAAAGAAACATAATTCTTCTAGCGACTGCTGTTTGCATTTGTAGTGTGACAGCAAATTGTCCAACAGATACAAAAGATATAGTGACTTAAAGTATTGCTTTGTGCATTATTATATGCTAGGAAACCACTATTCCTAGCATCCAATCCAGTATTCAATACTTCCTTTAATCTTCTGGTTAGCTATCGACAATATATGACAACAAGAACTTGCCATTCACTCCATAAGATTTATAAAATACAATTAGGTATTAACCTTTAACCTATAAGAAAATGAGTCAGCTACAATAATACTGACCTGGTTACTCTAGAGGAAGCAATTACAACTATAAACAAGTTGTTGCTGATAAAAACAAGCTGAGTCATCATATATTCTAATGTTACTACTATACCAAAGAAATAAGGTGTCTACCATCATGTATGTATTGAACAGGTAACATGGTGACTAAGCAGATGTTCAGATGAACCTCAAAGAAATAGGATACAACTTGTAAGCCCCATTCTTCCCTATATAAAGAAGTGACTAAAAGCTTTAAGACAGGTTGTGTATACAACTTATTCCTTAATTAATGTGGTGTTAACTTTAAAGAAGAGATGAAACTCAACATCATTCTTTTTCTAGCTTTTGCTGTCTGCAGTGTGATAGCAAACTGCCCACCAGAAGGTATAGTATATGTAAAAAAACTGTACAATTTACAAGTTTAATTCCTATTGTGAATTATAATAAATTCATTTCATACAGACAAACTCTACAGTTGTAAAGCTAATGATGAGGAAGGACAAGATCTCTCTTGTACTTGTAGAAAACTAAATGATGCAGGAAAATACAACTGTACTTGTTTTGCTGATGAGAGTCCAGATGGAGAATATCTGGACTGTGTCTTGATGCTTTGAGGGAAGGACAAAATAAAAGTGGTAGTCTATTCCCTTCAAATCTGACAACATGTCACCATTTAAGGTACAACATTGTTTTAAAAAACTACATTATATAGGTTTATTGTGACATGGAGATCAATAGTGGTGGATGGACTGTCTTTGAAAAAAGAATGGATGGCTCCGTTGACTAGGTGGTTCTGATTATACTCTCCAAGTATCTGGATGTAGTGTTGCTGCTGGAGATTCATTGTCTTACAACAATCAACAAAAATTCTCCACTAAAGACAATGACAATTATAAATATGGCGGTAATTGTGCCAATATAAGAATTGGTGCATGGTGGTACAGTACATGTTTATTAAATGGTAACTATGGTGATGATCAACGTGCCAAAGGAGTTCATTGAGTTGGTTAGAGGTTGAGATGAAAATTCATCTGGTTTAATGATGAACAGTTAATTAAAGTCTTTTTATGATTGATTTTCAGAGAAACCTACATACACATATTCATAGCTAGGCCTGAACAGTGTACAGCATTCCTCATTAACTGTTAAGATGGATTGTGATTGCTTGGGTTTCATACTCAAGTCACATGCCTACAAAATGCATTAAAAAGTATTAACAATATAAACTGTTTATATTACTAATTACTATGGAATTGAACAGTTCATTCATTTCAATAAGTGACTCAAAAGGGTATGTGTGTGGTATAAATTACATAGTAACAATCATCACTTTAGTAATATTATATATAAGTTAGTAACTCAGTCTAAGGAGAGCCATTTCTAGTGACTTGGACAATATCTATCTTCTTGTAGGTACTAGCTCCTGGTATTACTAATGTAATTTTTAAACAAAGGGGAATCTACACACTCTATATGTTGACAAACAATATATTCATAGCTAGGCCTGAACAGTGTACAGCATTCCTCATTAACTGTTAAGATGGATGGTTATTTTGTGATTGCTTGGGTTTCATACTCATGTCACATGCCTACAAAATCCATTAAAAAGTATTAACAATATAAACTGTTTATATTACTAATTACTATGGAATTGAACAGTTCATACATTTTAACAAGTGACTCAAAAGGGTATGTGTGTGGTATAAATTCCATAGTGACAAACATCACTTTAGTAATATTATATATAAGTTAGTAACTCAGTCTAAGGAAAACCATTTCTAGTGGCTTGGACAATGGTTATTTTCTTGTTGGTACTAGCACCTGGTATCACTAGAGTAATTTTTAACAAAGAGGAATCTACATACTTGATAAGTTATGTCAACAAAAAATGTATTAGTAAGTTACTTTGATTAGCATGTATGACATACCATACATTACTATTAAAGTAAGTTATATATTGAAAATAGGAAGTCAGTACTGATATACAACTTCAATATCAAAAAGAGACTCTTCTACTATGGCTATCTTCTTCTTAGTAGTAATGTTACTAACACCTGATATTACTAGTGTAGGACAGGGATACTCTCACTGTATGGCTGACTGTGACATGGGACAATATGGACCCTCTCTATATGAACAATACTGCTGTCAAATTGGTAACTATGGAAACATATTACGTTTGGAAGAAAAGAGAAGGAAAAATATAATTTTCTGTCCACCTACACGACCTAAGTCATGTCCAGGTAACCTCAACTATATAGTGTGATATTAATTTCATTATATGGTATAGTTATTGTAGCTCTACTAGACTGTAAGTCCTGGTATGAGGCAGGTAATACTACCAGTGGTGTGTATCTTATCAATCCTGATGGAGGGACTCCGTTTGAGGTTAGCTGTAGTACAAGTATTTTCATATTTTTTGCCTCTATAGGCCTATTGTGACATGGAGACTGATGGTGGCGGATGGACTGTCTTTCAAAGAAGAATGGATGGCTCTGTTGACTTCTATCTCAACTGGACTGATTATGTTCATGGTTTTGGAAATACCTCAGAAGAATTTTGGCTAGGACTTAGTAAAATCCATCGTTTAGCTAATGGGAGTGTATCTACACAACTAAGAGTTGATATGAGAGATAAAGATGGTAACACTGCATATGCCAGTTACTCTACCTTTTATATAGGTGGTTCTACCACTGATTATACTCTCCAGGCTTCTTCATATAGTGGCAATGCTGGAGACTCCTTTTCCAGCCATAGTAATTATAAATTTAGCACTAAAGACAACAATAACAGTGGAGGATACGGCAACCCTGCAGTCAGTTGGACTGGAGCTTGGTGGTACATTGGTGGAGGTCATAACTGCAACCTTAATGGTCGCTATGGTGATGATACATTTGGCAAAGGTATTAATTGGTCAACCTGGAAAGGAGTTAGTTATTCTTTGCCATTTGTTGAGATGAAATTACGCCGACAATGAAAGATCTTCAAAGTTTAAGAGTCATGGACTAACCTCCTTTTTTAAAACACTGTATATGTATTACTATGATTTTGAAAATAAAAATTAACTTTGTGTGAAATGCAATCAAAGTGGTATTGACATAACAGTTAACACATTTTAACTTCCATATAAAGATAGTTAACCTGAGGTCACTGCATAAAAGGTCATGGCATCATTATGACATTGCCATAATGTTACAATAAAACTTCCAATATATGGACATCTCACTACAACAAACGATTAGTCTGGAATGGACTGGCCTTCCAATAAGATCAATGCAACTGCATCCTCTGAACTGCAGACACCACTTTTTTGCAAACAACAGACACTTCTGAGTCTGGAAATTACTAATACATGGAATCTTACAATTACCTCTTATAACAGACATTAAGTGTGGCTAAGCGATTGTTAGTCTTTAATTTTTTGCTTGAATTTTTTTTATTTAAAGCAGTCCACTACACTTTAGGTCTTCTATAATCACTTCCAATATCATGAGGTAGGTTTCAAGGCCATAGAAAAGGTAAACACAAAGAATTTCTATATCATAGGATATTCTATAAGGAAAAAGTGATTCGTTTATAACCTAAAATATGGACTGTCTTTCAAAGAAAAATGGAGGGCTCTGTTGACTTCTATCTCAACTGGACAGATTATGTTCATGGTTATGGAAACTTATCACAAGAGTATTGGCTAGGACTTAGTAAACTCCATTGCTTAGCTAATGGGAGTGCATCTACAATTGTGATATTTAATGTCCAACGTCTTTTTAAAACAACAATTCAATACACAATAATAGAAAACAGTTAATTAAATTAAACAGTTCTGTGTGTAAAACTCCTTTAGAAGTCAAAATATTGCTAGACTTTCATTGCTACAAATGGTAACAAATAGTAATCTGTATTTTTCAATGTGTACCAAGTAATTCCTTTCCCAAATGTACCATGACCATTGTATTTACTTGTGATATCTAAGAGAATATCCAGCAGTACCATTATATCCAGATACATTGAGAGTATAATTAGTGGTAAATGTTAGAGTAACAGGCATAGAAAGTGTTATTATCTCTATCTTTCATATCAGCTTGTAGTTTTGTAGTGTTGAAAGGACTGGTCCTAACCTTATGGGAAAGGACTGGCTCAGCAAGATCAAAGTAAACCTGTGGAAAGGGCACTCCCTAGTTAACCAATACCATTAAAAGAATTCTTAGATAAGCTTCAAGTTGTTTTTAAAGATGAGCTTGGAGGTTTCCAAAGTATCAGAATTCAGCTATAGAAACACTGTGTATTTAATACTATCAGAGCATTGAGTACATTTGTAGTATGAAGTCAGATTATTAAAATAAATGTACACTAACTTTTCATAAAAACAAGCAAGTTGTTACATATTTGGAAGACCAATTTAGATGGTTCACTACTAATAATACAAAGAAACTTCTCTTCTAGCATGCAGTCAGCAATCACTTGATTATATCGTCAGCTTTGCAATTAACATTCAATGCTATAATTAATCCCTTGATGTTCTGGCCAGCTATCTAAATTATGTGACAATGAGTAGTTGATATAAGACAGTATATTATTGATAATGTACAAATTACATTAAAACAAGCATACATAATAGGGTTGTTAAAATGTTGAGCTCACAGAAACTGTTTTGATAACCTTTAATGAGTAAGCACTTAGTTACTCACATGCAAGAGTAAATGTGATAAGATGCCAACAACAAAAGTCCATATGTTCCTGAGCTGAGTCATCATATATTCTAATGTTACTACTACATCAAAGAAATGAGCTGTCTACCATCTTATCAGTCTTGAACAGGTAACATGGTGACTAAGCAGATGTTCAAACGACCTTCAAGGAAATAGGGTACAACTGGGAAGCCCCATTCTTCCTTATATAAAGGGGTGACTTAAATCTTCAAGACAAGTTATATACCACTTATCCATGAGGTGTTAACTTTAAAGAAGAGATGAAACTCAACATCATTCTTTTTCTAGCTATTGCTGTCTGCAGTGTGATAGCAAACTGTCCAATAGAAGGTAAGTACATGTACAAAAACTGTAAAATTTACAAATTTAATTTTATTGTGAATTATAATAAATTCATTTTGAACAGACAAGCTCTACAGTTGTAAAGCTAATGATGAGGAAGGACAAGATCTCTCTTGTACTTGTAGAAAACTAAATGATGCAGGAAAATACAACTGTACTTGTTTTGCTGATGTTACTCCTGATGGAGAATATCTTGTCTTGATGCTTTGAGGAAGGGACAAAATAAAAGTGGTGTCTATTCCCTCAAACCTGACAACATGTCACCTTTTAAGGTATAATATTGTCTTTAACAAACATGATGCTTCATCTCTATACATTGTATAGGCCTATTGTGACATGGAGACTGATGGTGGTGGATGGACAGTCTTTCAAAGAAGAATGGATGGCTCCGTTAACTTCTATCTCAACTGGACTGATTATGTTCATGGTTTTGGTGACTTATCAGGAGAGTATTGGTTAGGACTTAGTAAACTCCATCGTTTAGCTAATGGGAGTGTATCTACAAAACTAAGAGTTGATATGAGAGATAAGATTGGTGTAAGACAATATGCTAAGTACTCTACCTTTTACATAGGTGGTTCTACCACTGATTATACTCTCCATGTATCTGGATATAATGGTACTGCTGGAGACTCTCTTGCATACCATAACCTCATGAAGTTTTCTACTAAAAACAATGATAATGATCAATCAAGCTATAATTGTGCTCTAACATGGACTGGTGCATGGTGGTATAAGGACTGTCATTGGGCTAATTTAAATGGTCGTTATGGCGATAATAGAAATTCTAAGGGCATTAACTGGTATACCTGGAAAGGTTGGGAATATTCTCTACCATTTACTGAGATGAAAGTTCGTCGAGCTTAATGATGAACAGTTAATTAAACACTTTATATAATTGATTTTCAGCTGACTATTTTGTGCAATTTTGAACATTGTGTTTTTTAAATAAAAAGATTGCTTTCAATTATAATAACAAGCAACTTATATATAGCACTTATAGAAACACTATATATTAAATGTTATTAGGGTTTTAACAACAAATTGACTACATTTCTATTATAAAATCAGATAATTAAAATAAATGCACACTAACTTTCCATAAAATAAGTTAGTTGTTCCATATTGGGAAAACCAATTTAGAGAGTTCACTACTAATATTGCAAGAAAATTTCTTTTCCTAGCACACAGTCATGATCAGCAATGACTTGATTGTATTGTCAGTTTTACAATTACAAAAGCATTGCTTTCACAGTAGAGACAACTTTATGCAACTAAACGATTTTACCATTTTGTTTCAGCTGTGTGTATACAACTATCTTATCAACACATTCAGCTCTATATTAGCATTAGCAAATAAATATATCTTAAGCCAGTATCTCATAAAATTTGACTATGTACATATCTATTTTGTTGTTCTTTAAAAATTCAAGATAGTTATGATGTATTAAAAATAATTCAGGCAATAATATTTAAATTTGACATATACAAGAAAATGAGTCAGCAATAACAATACTGAGCTGGTTATTCTAGATCTGAACAATATGCAACTATAAACATCTGACATGTCATCAAGTCACCACTTAATTTACAATCCGTATATAAGATAAAAGTATGACTTAGCAGATTTAAAAATGATGGATTATCTCGCACTGTGAGAGTCCATCCTAAAGATAAGATCGAGTGTCTCAAACAAACCACATTATCCTTTAAAGTGCCAATTTAATTCTTCATAAAATGAAAGTGAAAGAAGCATAATTCTTCTAGCTACTGCTGTTTGCATTTGTAGTGTGACAGTTAATTGTTCAACAGATACAAAAAGTATAGTGACTTAAAGTATTGCTTTGTGCATTATTGTATGCTAGGAAATTACCACTCCTAGCATTCAATCCAGTATTCAATACTACAATAAATTCTTTGATCCTCTGGTTAGCGCTATCAACAATATATGACAACAAGAACTTGCCATTCATTCCATACATAATTAAGATTTATAAAATACAATTAGGTATTAACCTTTAACCTATAAGAAAATGAGTCAGCTACAATAATACTGAGCTGGTTACTCTAGAGGAAACAATTACAACTATAAACAAGTTGTTGCTGATAAAACCAAGCTGAGTCATCATATATTCTATTGTTACTACTATATCAAATCTCTGCCATCATGTCTGTATTGAACAGGTGACATGGTGACTAAGCAGATGTTCAGATGAACCTCAAGGAAATAGGGTACAACTTGCAAGCCCGAATCTTATATAAAGGGATCACTAAAGCTTTCAGACAGGTTGTATATACAACTTATTCCTTGAGGTGTTAATTTTAAAGAAGAGATGAAACTCAACATCATTCTTTTTCTAGCTATTGCTGTCTGCAGTGTGATAGCAAACTGTCCAATAGAAGGTAAAGTACATGTACAAAAACTGTACAATTTACAAATTTAGTTCCTATTGCAAATTATAATAAATTCATTTTATACAGACCCTTTCTACAGTTGTAAAGCTAATGATGAGGAAGGACAAGATCTCTCTTGTACTTGCAGAGAACTGACTAAAACAGGAAAATACAACTGTACTTGTTTTGTTAATGATCCACCTACTACTCCTGAAGTACATTATCTGGACTGTCTTGATGCTCAGAGGAAGGGACAAAATAAAAGTGGTATCTATTCCCTCAAACCTGACAACATGTCACCTTTTGTGGTATAAAACTGTCTTTAAAGATTTGATATCTATACATTGTATAGGCTTATTGTGACATGGAGACTGATGGTGGTGGATGGACTGTCTTTCAAAGAAGAATGGATGGCTCTGTTGACTTCTATCTCAACTGGACTGATTATGTTCATGGTTTTGGAAACTTATCAGGAGAATATTGGCTAGGACTTAGTAAACTTCATCGTTTAGCTAATGGGAGTGTATCTACACAGCTACGAGTTGATATGAGAGATAAAAATAGTAACAGTGCATATGCCAGTTACTCTACCTTTTACATAGGTGATTCTACCACTGATTATACTCTCCATATATCTGGATATAGTGGTTCTGCTGGAGACTCTCTTGCCTATCATAATGGTAGAAAATTTTCTACAAAAGACAATGACAATGATGGCTATGGTGGTAATTGTGCAGTCATATATGGTGCATGGTGGAATTATAACTGTCACTATTCTAATTTAAATGGTCGCTATGGTGATGACAGAAATCATTATGGAATAAATTGGCAGACCTGGAGAGGTTGGTATTACTCTTTACCATTTACAGAAATGAAAGTTCGTCGTGTCAAGATTTAATAATTCATTTAGTCTAGTGGTATTGCTGTCTAGTCTAGTAATAGCAGTATATTAGTACAAAGGAGATTTTGTTATAATAGTTTCTGTTGTTACCATTTAATATTTGAATTTGTTGTTTTAATAAAATACAATATGTTCAGTTGATAACAACATTGAGAGTTACTGTATATAATTGAAACAAGAATACAATTAGACATTAAACTATACTAAGATTATTTTGATGGTAATTGTGTTGCTGTAAATTTTTACTAATTAAGGGTTTGCAATATTTAAAGGTAGGAGAGTTTAATGAAGTTGGTTGCTAAGAACAGTTACAAAATGCTGATGATGTAATACAAAGTTTGTCCATATTCAAACTATTCATATGATGCATAAGAAAAAACAATTCACATTTATAATATATCATCATTATAACATCTAAACAGTGAGATGAAATGAGAATTTACATAACTTCTGTAATTTCTGAATTGTGGCACAGTTTGGTCATGAATATATAATATATTATAATTATTATGACACTTATAGTACTATAATATATATCAAATAAGTTGATTACTCACTATAGACTACTGAAAGCAAATCCTGTAATGCCAAAGTGTTTCCTTAATAAAATAACATCAAGTTACTAAAACATCAAAGAAATTGTTTACCAGCTATTTTGTCATAAATGTCACATGACATTGCTATGGTAATTGTTACTATGGTGATAAACATGCATTTTCATCAGTTTACACATACATGTCCATGTACCAATAGAACAAGGGGATTACTATAATAATAATTTTAAATTGTATAATGCAACATTGAGAGCAATAATGCTAATGTCAAGGACCTATATTAAGGAATCTTTTAAATTTTTAGAAAAAATTCCTGAATACAAGCAATATACACTTTGAAATTTTCATGGAGTTAGCTATATTGGTCCTCGTTAAGTGACATTAATATTACTGCTCTCAATTGTTGTATTAAATTTAAAAAGTATTATAATAATATCCCTTGCTCTATTGGTATATGTATGAACACAAAAGGACATTAATATCTGATATTACATAGCATATACACTTCAATATAAGTGGATAATTTACAGAGTAAAATAGATGAACTTAAAGTTTAAACATTGACAACGTCTGCTACAAATTTGAAATAGTTAAAGCTATAAATGGTTTTCTTCCAAATAATGTATTATTAGTATTATTTTTAATTTTTATTAAACATTAGAATGATAACATACTAATTACAATAATCATGAGTACTAAAATTAAAGTGTGATAGCAAAGACAAATACATGATCTTATTCTAGTCAGTCATCTTGAGCATTTTTCTGAAGAAAAATAATAAAAAACAATAACAAATTGTCGTTAATTAAATATACAGAATTAACATTAGTGTTACTGGACAAACCTTTTGTTTTTTCTTAGCTGCAAGTGATCCAAATGTTTCACCATTGTAACCAAGTTCAGGAGGATAATGACCTTGAGGAATAATATCAGAGCCATCTACTTGATTCGAAGTACCAGAAACAGCCTTCCTTTTTCTTCCTTGAGAAGGATTATTAGACTGAAGCCCAGGAATTATGGTAGAATTAGTTTCTTGGTCTGAGACTGGAGTATCTCTGCTCTTGGAATTAGTTCGTTGGAGTCCAGGAATAATGTCAGAGCCACTTGAGAGCTCTTTGTTGCTGGAATAACTACCACTTGATGACTGAAGCCCAGGTATTATGGTAGAACCAGTTTCTTGGTTTGAGACTGGAGTATCTCTGCTCTCGGAATTAGTTCGTTGGAGTCCAGGAATAATGTCAGAGCCACTTGAGAGCTCTTTGTTGCTGGAATAACTACCATTTGATGATGAATGATGCCCAGGAATTCTGGTAGAACCAGTTTCTTGGTCTGAGATTGGAGTACCTTTGCTGTTGGAATTAGTTCGTTGGAGTCCAGGAATAATGTCAGAGCCACTTGAGGGCTCTTTCTTGTTGGAACAACTATCACTTGATGATGACTGAAGCCCAGGAATAATGGTAGAACTGGTTTCTGAGACTAGAGTACCTTTGTTGTTGGAATTAGTTCGTTGGATTCCAGGAATAATATCAGAGCCACTAGCATTATCTGAGAGTTCTTTCTTTTTAGAACGAGTTCCATTAGATGATGACTGAATTCCAGGAATGATGGTAGAACCTATTTCTTGGTCTGAGACTGGAGTACCTTTGCTGTTGGAATTAGTTCGTTGGAGTCCAGGAATAATGTCAGAGCCACTTGAGGGCTCTTTCTTGTTGGAACAACTATCACTTGATGACTGAAGCCCAGGAATAATGGTAGAACTGGTTTCTGAGACTAGAGTACCTTTGCTGTTGGAATTACTTCGTTGGATTCCAGGAATAATATCAGAGCCACTAGCATTATCTGAGAGTTCTTTCTTTTTAGAACAAGTTCCATTAGATGATGACTGAAGTCCAGGAATGATGGTAGAACCAATTTCTTGGTTCAAATCAGATTTGCCATGTTGACATAGTGAATCAGTCTCCTGAAATTCAGAAATAATGTCAGAAGGAATCCCTTCACCTGAAACCTCTTTGTGTTTACCATCAGATGATGACTGTACTTCAAGGATAATAATATCAGAATCATCCTCCTTTCTGTCATCATCAACATCATTTGATGAGACATCTAGTTCAATAGGACCATCCACTTGATTAACAGCAACTGCCTTTCTTTTCCTGGTCTTTTCTACTTTTTTCTTTACAGGTACTCTGCCTTTCTTCTTAGGACTAGGAGATGATTTAGGTTGTATTTTCTTTCCTTTAGGGGATATTGCTTTTTTAGGAGGTATTTTTACAGTTTTTTTAGTCTTAAGACTAGGAGATTGTGGTGATAAAGTCTCTCGTTTACTGGCCAGTCTACTGGATTGCCTTACAGGTGAAACTATTTTTGCTTTATTTCTAGAAGACACTCGTCCTTTCTTTGGAGGACTTGAAATACCTTGTATTTGTGGTGGTTCAGGGGAAGAATCCACTTCAATTGGTTTTGTTTTTATAGCCTCAGGTTGCCTCTGATATAAAGAAAAGCAATGATGAAGCAGAATGCAAAATCACATTGGCATTGACGCAGTTTTAAAATAATTATGCCATTTTTAACTGCACAGTTTTAAATCTTAAATTTTTACTTTAATATAAGTTTATTATACTCACCTTTCTTTTTCTGGGACTAGTTACTTTTTTGACTTCCTCGATCCAATCTATTCCTACTTCATCATCTTTCATACCCATGTCACTGAGCTCTTTTACAAACAGTCTCTTTAGATCATTATACTTTGGTTTTTCCTCATAACTCAATTTGTATACAATTTCCATATATTTCTGAAGACAAACTGGGACAGATTGAGCTTTAAAACATGCTTTCATAAGATCCTTGATGTTAGATTCTTTGTATCTAGAGTAAAGGTATACTAGTATAAAGTTGTTGTTATAATATTTTTTATACTTTTTCTTTAAAGTAGCTACTTTTGGTTTATCTTCCAGACAATCTTCCCAAGGCAAACGTCCACATGCCCACTGCAATAAACAATATCCAAGAATCTCCAGATCACCTCGACGAGATGGGTCTATGAGAGAGAAAATGCAATGTATAAGTAGTAATTGAATAAGATAATTTTTTTAGTTTTTTTGAATAATTATTTCATAAAAGGTTATATTTTATCATACTTGCTCCATCATGTGCATCAATAGAAGTGAACTCAATTGTGCCATCATGACATCGTCGTGGATCTGGTTTATACTCCTTGTGTTGGCCATCAGGACAATACCGATATGCCAGACCATAATCGACCAAATATACCTATAGAGCAATGGTTAAAAAAATAGTTCATTACATCATCCATGTAATTTCTATGTTAATATAAAAATTGATGTGAGTTAACCTTGTGTTTGTTGGATGGTTCATATCCAATAAGTAGGTTAGATCCTTTGACGTCAGCATGGACATACTCAGACTCATGAAGATATTCTAAAGCTTCCAACTTGAGGAGAAAAAAATAATACTCATCATCTGTTTATCAATGGGTTATCTTATTTACATATCAGTCTGCAGACAGCTGTTAGCCATCCATCCATCCAAACATCTACATATTCATTCTTCTTACGAGTCTTAGTGCTAGATAACAGACTGTCTTAATTCCAAACTGGCGTCCAGCATTACAAAACAGTTTCTCAATATCTTCTCCAAATCTTTCCATCACCATAAAACGATACTCTACTTTTCCTCTTGTGTGAGCTCCAGAACTAATATATTTTGGAATAGCTAAATACTTTAACTTTTTGCTTTTAATCCACTCATTGACTAAAATATGAAAAGATAGTACACAATTGTTTAAAGTGAAAAATCTCATGCAACATAAAACATATGTACACACAATGTTGCTCTAAGTGTTGTCACTTCAAGGGAACAAATCAATAAATGGCTTACTTGATTCAGCTTTGGCTGCTCTTCTATAAAAGGATAGTTCAGTAAATAAAGGACCATTCTCATAAGGTTCCTATACAATGCAGAATTGTATTTTTATTTTAATATAAAAACAATTAATAACACACAATAATAGGTATGTAGTATATGGTAATCTATATTAAAAGATTGTTCCAAAATTATTACTAATTTACATTACTACAACTAATATAATTACATTACTATTGTTTAGAGAACAAGAAATACTACTTATAAGGTGGATCACTAAGAAAAATTAGAGGTTAGACACAGATTGGCATAAACTCCACCCACCACTTTGATAACATATTGAGATGTCTTGTCTGTTGTACTCTTTCCTGACGGAGTAGCCATATAAATTTCTCCAAATCCTCCTCTACCGACAGATCCACCTAACATCCATTGTTTCTTGTTAAAATCTGTTAATATTTCTCCGCTAGGGATAGGAGGTGGCATCTTCCATGGACCTGGTTTCTTGGCATTTCCTTTAACTTCCTTAGTTTTTTTGGCCATCTTTGGCATTATAGCACCATCTGTTTCGTCATTTGTGTCGTCTGTAGCTTTTCTCTTTCGTCTGGGAGGCATTTTCTGTAGTATACCACGTTTTCAATTAAATTTCCCGCGAGTGTGGTCCAGACCCTTTAGTTCACTTCATTAATTATTAATAGAGCACACCCATAAATACTACACACCTCCAATTCAGAAAGCGTCTCCTCTTTTCTTTATCTTGTCTTCCCTGTAATAAGCAATGCCTAACACAAGAAATGGATCAAATCACGAGACTCCTAGTAAAGAAAACAAAGGAGAAGAAGAAGAGTCATCAGCTTCTGAAGAAGACTCCTATTCATGTAAAGTGCCACAACACACTCATCATAGATAACTCATGGTAGATCAGTGTTAAACCAAATGTATTGATATCATGATTTTTTTGCCTTTAGTTGCTTATTATGATCTTATTCATAATCCTTAATGCATGATATAGACTTTGGATTAGTTGATGAATCACTTTGAAAGAGAGTTCTTAACTCTACCAGGACATTGTGGTTTGACATAGCTATTGTGTAAATTAGAGCCTTAAAAATACTATATACAAGTTGTTAGAATGTTATTGCCACGCCCATTTGATCACCATATTAATATTCAAATTTTTCACTTCACAATTTTGTTTGATATACCTTAATTGAGGGGTGGAGTAGTTTATTAATAGTACATCCATAGATGATGAGGGAGAGTCGGAAAGAAGAAAGAGTCGTTGTCTTGACGACATGACTCACTTGGAACACCAGTTCTCAGAGTTAAAAGAATTGTAAGTTATTACATGTAATAGACATTGTCTCTATTTTTGTTGCTGTGTAGATTATATAAAGAGAGAATGCAGGATGTTGAACTAAAGATGAACTTACTAGCTGAAGGTAGTAAGAATTCATCAATATTATCTTAGTTAGATTCAGTACTTAAATGCTCAATATTTCTTGTGTTAATTGGTTACTCTAACTAGATTCAGCTCCTGAGTATACTAATCCGATGAAAGAACTCTCTGAGATCAAGGAAAAAAGATTAGTAACATCAGGTATATATGTAAATGATTATCTGTTCAAGTGTTCCATCTTGTTATCTCACACACACACTTCTTCATTTTCATACTCATTAGATTTAATATTAAATTGTAAGGTAAGTGATAATTAATTCATCATTTCTTTATTATTATTGTTATTGTTTTATTGTAGGAATTGAGCATTCAAAACAAATTTGAACAAGAAGTTCATTCAGCAGAACTTGATGTGGAAGTAAGATATGTAATACTAATAATGATTCATTAACATAACTACTTCTAATATCACAATTAATTTAGAATTGTGTGGATTTAACTCTCCTTTTGTTTTAGGAGGGAATTGACCTTTTAAAAATGAAAATGACAGCTGAAATAGAAGAACGAATACAACGACTTGAAGAGGAAGAAATATTATCAGAAATGTCAGCTGGTGAGTGCATGATGTCATCATGACATCATAGCAATTACTATTTCTCTTTTAGAGACCACATCTCGTAAGAGAAAGTCAAAAACATCTGCAGAATTTCTACTTCTTGAGAAACGTAAAAAACCGGTCACTGTGACAGATATCCTAGTTACCAAATATATATATAATGGATGGATGGATATAGATAAATGGATGGATGAAAGTACAAATGGACAGATAAATCAAATGGTCTTTAGTTCCTTAGCCATTTTTTACGACCTTATGTTGTATACTTGTTACGTGATATGGACATAATGGAAGACTTCAATGATATTAGGAGAGTAAGTAACTATTACATATATAGAATCTGTAGTATCTAACTGGACTACTTGTTACATTCATTTTGACTTTTATTGATAGGGTATTGCAGCTGCTGAAGTCATGAGACGACGTCAATCTTTAATGCATTCATAAAATTCACAATGACATATATTCTACCTTGTTTATCAATATCCCATAGCTATAGTATTTAATTTTAACAGTGAATATTATTAATGTAACTATATATATTCACAGTTTGAGACTTTCATTTTCATCAGGCACAGCAAACTTTTAACAAGAATATGGTCCTCACAAACAAAAAAAAAGAGGAGAGGCTATATAAATAAACCTTTGAAGTGTCATTTCAGGTGCTCACGGTATATCTACATCTATTTAATATTCAGCTAGAAATGTGGACATCCATAGATTAAGAATATTATGACCACTTGACATGTCATATATCCAGTTTAGAACCCCAAAAAATGATCCAATGGTTAATGTCATTTTAAAATTATTATTCACACAATAGCAAGTTATTTTGCTTTCACAACAAAAATGAAGCACTTTGAACATAACCTAATGAAATGGACTATCAGTTTTAAGTGACACATGTATATTTAGAAAAAAAGCTAACTCAACACTAACTACTAATATTTGATAAGATACTAGAGTACTATGCTATTACTAGAGTAAATTATTATAGGTTGGGATAGCTATTCCAGATTAAATATACAGAACTAGATTTCACAGGAAAGCTCTGCACCACTCGGCAAGGCAATTATAACAATCGCCACTTTGTTTAGAATTAGCCCCACATATATCCTTTAGCCAATCCTAAAAAAAAAAAAGAATTTATTTTAAAGTCTTAAATGCGTATTTTATAGATTATTTTTATTACAGCAAGATATCATGCTCACACCACCATCTCTTTTAGTTTGATGACACCATCGACATCATATATAAATATATAGAATTGTATAACTTCCATTGCATGTCCTCCTGAACCAACAGGTGTGGCATGTAAGACCACACTATTCCAGATCTGAAGCTTTGAGGATTGAATAGTGGACTATAACACTAACCTTGAAGAGCTCTTCATTCTTCTTGAGCAGTAGAAACTGCCCCAAGACAACGTAAGCTTTATCGAAACCTCTATCTCTGAGTCTCCCGCCAAGAGCCTCACCAATGCCAGCAAGATCAGTGACAGGCTTCTCTCCCATTGGCTCACTGACAAAATTGCGATGTTTTTGGCTTGTACTAGACATAATGCTATACCTAGGACAGAAAGAAGTTGCTTTTACCTACTACCTCGATTATCCTTACTTTTGGTGCTCTGCTTTCGAAACAAGACGAGGTTGATCAAGGGCGTGTCAATTATGACCACGCCTTCTTTAAGCTTCAACCTCGTGAGTTACGATCTCTACGAAAATCTCTTACATCGTTTCCAAGTTCTCCAAGCTTCCTTTGTTCTCCATTTGGCTATCTCGAGTGGACTTGTCGACTCGAGTAAAGCTGAGTGGTGAGCCTAATTCACACGCCATGGGTAGTCATAATTCATTAGTTAATGTCATCATTGTTGCGCAATACTTGTGTAAGACCGAGTGAGACAACTAAATTCTCGTTTTGTTCATCATGTCGCGCGCTACTAAGAGAAAGCACGTTACTAAGGAAGTGTTGGAAGAATTAGTGGAGCCAGTAGGAGATCAGCTAATAGTTAAAGTAAGAGATTATGATTAAGTAGATTGTATCATTAACTCAATAATTGTTAGGGTATAGATTTGATCAAATTAAGTAGCCACACCTATTCAAACACTATTGAATTTTCTTCCTAGATTCTTGGTGGTCGAGGCAACAATCTTCATGAAGCAGAGACTCCTGATGGGAAAATGTTCCTAGTTAGTATGCCTACAAAATTCAGACGTAATGTTTGGATCAAAAGAGGTAGGTGTTAACAAGTTATTAATAGTTATTAAAAACTAAGTTCAAGTTCTATTGTATTATAATTGTTCATTATTTAGGTGATTTTGTAGTTGTGGAGCCAATAACTGAAGGCAATAAAGTACAAGCTGAAATTATTCACATACTCTATCCAATGCAAATAAAACATTTGAGTGATGAAAATAAATGGTAAAATAAATGAGGGAAAAAATAAAGTTGAAAATTTTTTTTTCTCTAGGCCTTTATCTTTTAAAGACAAGAAAATGCAACAACACTCTTCTGTGTTAAACGGAGAGAAGACAAGGTAAGTGATATAACAGATATATTATCTCTATTGCTTCGTATTATCAAGTCAACTCACACTATTGTAATATATGTAAAGCAGGTTCGTCCCATAATGTCGAATCCCAAAATGTCTAAGGAAATGAGGAAGTGTCACAATGTCTAACTAGTGTTAATTTAATGTTAACATAGTGTTAATTTAATGTTAACATAGTGTTAATTAATCTATAATAATAAGTGTATCTATAAAGAGTTCAGCACAAGTTAGTAATCAAAAGAAACTACACAATGGCTTTTATCGCAGAGAGTACCTGTCAAAAACTCTCTGATGCTAATTGATCAAAGCATTAGACATTTTGGGACATTTCTACATTTCCTTAGACATGGGATTAGACATTATGGGACTAATCCATGTAAAGCATTACTACATTTAATTGACTACCTGTTCATTAACTTGTATATAATCTTTATTTCTCTAGAGATAGAAGTGATATTGAGATAACACAATCTGACAGTGATCAAGAACAAGAGTCAGAAGATGAGAGTGACTTGTTTGTTAATACTAATAGACCACCACCAATATATGAGTCTGATACCAGTTCCTCTGAGGAGGACTGAGACCTGTGCTTTTTTTCTTATTATTTTTTCTTTTGCTGGTTTATCTTCAATTTATATAAGTTAATTAATCTTTATGATTTTAAATTGTTTCAAGTTTCTGTACTTCACTTTACTGGTTTTTAAAATAGTATCATAGTAAGTTAATTCATAGGTGAAGCCAGTAGTCACATGACACAACTATTAACATACAAATGGCTGCTGAAGCTATTGATATCCCTCAAGTGCTGGTTACAGGAGCCTCTGGTTTTATAGCTACTCATATTATCCAACAGTTACTTACTGGAGGACAAGTTAAAGTAAGAGGTACTGTCCGTAGTCTCAAAAATGAATCTAAAGTCAAACCTCTTCAAGATCTAGTACCTGATGCTACTTATCCTCTTGAGCTAGTGGAAGGAGATCTCTTAAATGAGGAATCATGGAAAGAAGCTGTAAAGGGATGTACCCACGTCTACCATGTTGCCTCCCCTTTACCTTCAAGTGCTCCACAAGATGAAAATCAACTCGTCCGTCCTGCAGTAGAAGGTACTTTGAACGTTTTAAAAGCTTGCGCTGAAGCTGGGACAGTTAAACGTGTTGTCCTCACTAGTTCAATGGCAGCCATTTCTGGGGGTCTTCATGGAGTAGAAGGTCATGTTTATACTGAGAATGACTGGATGCCAGAGGATGGCCTACCAGCCTACGAAAAGAGCAAGATCCTTGCAGAAAAAGCAGCATGGGACTTTTTAGAGAAATTAGATGATAAAAAATTTGAATTAATTACTGTTCAACCAGGTGTTGTTATTGGACCACCTCTGACAGTAGCAACTACAGAATCAACTTCACTATCATCTGTTAAGAAAATTATATCAAATGAGATTCCAGTTCTTCTTAATATTAACTTACCATTAGTAGATGTTCGAGATGTTGCTAAAGCTCAAATTGTTGCCATGGAAAAATCAGGGACAGCAGGAAAACGTTTCATTATTACAGCTGAGAATCGTTCAATGAGAGAAATGGCTGAAGTAATGTCACGAGAATTTGGTCCTCAGGGATATAAAATTCCCTCGTGGTCCATTCCCAAACCTGGTGTATGGCTGCTGAGTTTTTTTGAACCCACTGTCCGTATGATATATAGTACTATCGGGAAAACTATTACCTTTAGTAATGAGAGAATGAAGGAAGAACTTGGGATTCAGCCACGAAATGTTGAAAGCACAATCATTGATGCTTGTTATGCTCTCATTGAATTGGGTGTGGTTCCTAAACGAAGGGGATATCAAGGTCCTCCTACTGTTAGAACAGATACTGGTGTAATGAAAAGTGAACCCTTGGAATCAGCGTCGAACAATGTCCAAGTACAAGAGGAAGGAGGACCTTTGGAATCAGCGTTGAACAATGTCCAAGTACAAGAGGAAGGAGGACCTTTGGAATCAGCGTCGAACAATGTCCAAGTACAAGAGGAAGGAGGACCTTTGGAATCAGCGTCGAACAATGTCCAAGTACAAGAGGAAGGAGGACCTTTGGAATCAGGATCTAACGATATCCCTAATGAAGATGTAGGGAAAGGATCTTTGGAATCAGGATCAAATGACCTCCTTAATGTGAAGATACTAGTGGAAACCACTATAGAAGACACAGAGACAACAGAAGAAATGGAGGAACATACCAAAGTACATGATATCAACCAAGAACCAACACCAAATTAAAGTTTTTGTTAATAATATATTGCCACTATAATTATTAATAAAATTATAATTATGATTTTACACCCTTAATGAAAAATTATTACAATGGAACCAAATTTTATTCATAATAATTATGTAATTGTAAATTATTAACAGCCTCACCAAGATAGAAAATTAGGATGTCATTATATTAAAATATTGTGACAATAATTTTTAACTATTAAAATATTATATATATAATTATAATTATATATTTATATTATTTCTTGACATGTTTTGTATTAATTGTTAGTCATTACTATTATTAATGATTATTATAATTATGTATAGTTATTGTTATTATATTATTATATTTATAATTATTAATACATTGAATTTATTTATTAATATCAATAGTAATGCATCTTATCAACAAAAGATAATTGGTATGTATGAATAAAATATCAATAATTAACAATGAAGTGAAACAAAAGCATTTATAATAGATTTTAGTAATAACTATCATGTACATTAAAAAACATGTACATAAATAACAAAACACCACATTACAAGATATTAAATTAATTATTCATTGTAATATAATTATAGTCTTAACAACAACGACTACTTCGATCCTCTTGTGGACTAGTGGTATCATGTAATCTGATGTTTCCATTATCCTCCTCTTTCTTATCAATTTTAGATGTAGAGCGATCTCGATTTTGTGTTTGACTTTCTACCTAAATATATAAATATCATGGAATATAATCAATGTCCTTGTAAGTATATATCTATAATATATATATATATATATTATAGATATTACAATAAATTAGTATACCTATTTAGTATTTGGTACCTAATATTTTGTCTATAAATAATTATTAATCATATTAATGTACATGTGTACTGTACTAGCTAATAAAAGAAGTATTACTAACAAATCCTTATGTGTGTGTGTGTGTCATATAATTTGATGATATACTAACTATTAAAATCTCAACAGAATATGACCACTTCATTAGTTTAGTGCATGTACATGTTATCCAAGGCCACACCTACCTTATCTAACACCTGTTCAGCAATACCAGAAAAGGCTTCTGTAACATTAATATCTTTCCAAGCACTAGTTTCAAAAAATCGGATGCTGTGCTGATTAGCCAGCTGCAAAATAAAAAAAAGAAATATTATAGAGCTTATTAAGTTCATTTTTATTCCATCCATTCATTCATTCATTAATCATCAATTTATTATATTCATAACTCAATGAATCATACCTTCTGTCCACGACGTGTACTAACTTGTCTCTCTTCATCCAAATCAACTTTATTTCCAATTAAAATAACTTTAACCCCTTGGATTCCATGCTACATGAAATACAATACATGTAATATGTTACTATGGTAACAAGAAAAACTAGAAAGAAATATATATGTTTAAAATGTGTACATACATCTTCGATATTTCTCAACCATTTGGTGACATTTCTAAATGTTTCCTCTCTGGTGACATCATAGACTAGTATAATTCCCTATATATATGTGTAATAGAATAGAGAGAGAGACATTATGTAATGTGAATTGCTGTCCTAAATAATAGAGAATGTGTCCTTAATTAAAAGACAGTGTTTGCAACTTATAATAATAGTCTGGTATTGATATCATTGTATTTGCTCTGTTCTATTTCCAAAAATAGAACCCCCCCCCCCTTCCCCCCCCCCCCCACACACACAGATACTTAATGGGATACTTCTTTATAACTGTTGTATAATTTACATTAATAATAATAATAATAAAATAGTTCCCATCAAATCAACACGTCCATGATGACACCTTTTAACATGATTAGATTTTTATCATGACAATATTTTTTAACCCGACTAGATTTATAACTATATTTTTTAAGCTAACTAGACTTGTAAATACATTCTATCAAAATTTAGGTCATGTACTTTTTAATTATGTTGTTTTAGTAACCTCTACTAGTACATGTATCTATTTAACAATATTATAATTATATTAACAGACAATTAAAGTAAGATAATATAAATTTGATATTATATAAACACACAGCTGGGATATACTAGTGGTCAGTGGATGTGCAAAATGTATTCATGACATATGTCATCATGTGGTACCTTTGTGAAAGTACCACAGCACCACATTCAAATGACAAGGATTCAAGTGTTAAGTACATATATCATACCTGTGCCTTTCTGTAATACTGAGCTGTGAGTGTTTCATATCTTTCTTGGCCTGCTGTGTCCCTGAGAATATGTGTGTGTGTGTGAGAGAGAGACAATACTTTTAAAACTTATTATGGTTTCTCTTACCAAATTTGTAGTCTAATTCTTTTTTCTCGTATTGTAAACATTTTCAATTTAAAATCAATACCTATTAAATGAATGAATATATAAATAAAACAGAGAGACAAAGTAATAAAAATATTTAGCACCACTACTACACAACATGTTACTATATTAATATTGTTATTTAATACATCAAGTCCATTAACAATGAGAATAACTACAATTATAAATCATTAAACAAACATTACTAGTTTTTCAACAAGAAATAACTTTGCTGTGACATAAAGATATTTAATAGAAACATTATAACATTATATGTTCTATAATACATTAATTATATATGATTTCTATTGACAACATTAATTAATTAGACATTGTTTCTGTTACCATACCGATTGTATTAATATGGGTATGTCTAAACTCATTGTCAGCAAACCGGGATATCAAACAGGTTTTTCCAACAGAACTGTCACCACATAATAATAACTGAAATAAGTGGTCATATTTTTTATCTGTTGCTCGAGTAGCCATTGTTGTTCACTGAGAAGAAATGAATTAACAGAGAGTTTAATGAATAAATAAATGATATATCAGTCATTGAATGGATGATAATAATAATATAATTTAGTATATCATGATGTTACTGATTATAATAATAAATTTCTAAGCTTGAATTCTACTGTTAACAACTCTATATTGTTGTTATTAATGATAGTTGTTGTTTTGAATATAATCCAACTCCCAGTATAATACATTTATTTCCTCTGTTAATTATTGTCCTGATTAGTAAATAATTAACATGTACATGTAGATAATAACACAGTTAATGAAATAAGATGTAATTTTATCTTGTTAATTATTGCAACTTATTTCCCCTACTTCCTCCACTATCTGTAATGGCTAGACATGTTTGGAACTTGGCAAATAAGAACTAGGAAATTATAGGAATCTATCAACACTTAATAACCACAATAATATACCACTTAGTGACCATTATCTACATGTACTTATTTAAATATACATTTAATTTGACTATTATAAACAGACTTAATTATATTAATGATAACCCTCGTCTCGTGTGTGGGGATAAGGGTTATATTTGTCAGTTCTATAAAGTACCAGTAAAGGCATCTTTAGGTTCAATACAATGTAGATTTATAGTCTAAGTCTAGATTGCCAAACTTGTGGAGTCCTGTGTGTCATTAGAAAGATAGCTTATATGGAGGATCTACTAGTAAAATAATTCTAAGAATGTATCAGTAATGTTTATAATCATATCCACTGACCCACGTACACAAACTACACACAAAAAAGACTCTTCACAAAAGCAACAATCAAAACAATACAATCATTAACGTACGATAAGCGCTTATATTAAAATTACTTCGCCACAATAGATCCTCACCTTGTCGAGGAAAGACTTGTCAAAACGTAATATAGCAGAAGACAAGTGACGTTTGTAGAGAAAGCCAGAGAGAAATTTAATAGCGTTCCAGATTAGGGGTGTGGCTTAACAGCTGGCTCATACGGCTTGGGAACAAGACTCTTGTGTGTCGGTCTGAGTCTATTGCAGATAAGGCAGTTGCCTAGTTGTTAATTTGTTATATTTATCAGTTATCAAGTAATCATAATAGTATTGATATATATGTAATATGTTTCTCTTGTTGTCTCTGCAGATTTCACAATGGGAGACGAAAGGACGTACCCCTATGGTTACAAGTCCATTCCTCAACCACGACGTACACTGACGCAGCCATCGTCACAATCTCAAGAGCCACGCCTCTCTAATAGAAGAGCTAAATTAGCACCAAAGTGGGTGATGAAAGAGACCCTATCAGTATAGGGGAATATGTGTTGGGATTTTGTAACATCTGGCAGTCTTTATTCTATCATCTCTCTCTCTCTCTCTCTCTCTCTCTCACACACACACACACACACACACACACACACACACATACACAAACAGGTCATATAAGATCCTTTTAATAGGTGAGTCTAGTGTTGGTAAAACAACAATAGCTACTCGTCTCTGCGAAGAGAGATTTATGTCAGAAACTCGTCAACATACATTAGGTAGCTATCATTGTAAACAGTGACTTGTTCACAACTTGTTCTCATTAGGTTTTGATATGTTTGAGAAAGACTTTCAAATAGATGGAGAATTTCTTAAAATTCAGCTATGGTAAATTTTTCCATTAACTAATTCTCATATAACTTCACTCTTTGTCTCCTCTCTCTCTCCCTTCATCCATTTCAGGGACACTGTAGGTCAAGAATGTTATGATTCCATTACTACATCATATTATAGGGGTGGAGCTGTAAGTTAGACAGGATAATTTACAATAAACCATCATATTATTACAATGACTAAATTAATATAATTTATTAAAATAAAATTCATTTTGCATGGCACATTACCTGGTCTCATGACTAGAGATGTTGTAGTATTAAAGTCCCAACTCCTTTAAAGTTTATTGTTTTATTAGAATTATAAGTGTACTCCTTTATATTAGGGTATTATCATTGTATATGATATTACATCAATGAGATCGTTTCAAATGCTAGCAAAGTGGATGGGATATATTGAGACTCATGCTACTGCTGATGTCAGAATGATGATTTTAGGTTCAAAATCTGATCTTGATAGCTTTAGAGAAGTACAAATAGAGGAAGGAAGGAAAGTATGTAGACACATAGCACATAAGATGGCTGCAATTAATTATTTATAATCAAACACACACACTCTCTCCCTGCTTCTTCCTTCCTCCCTCTTTCTCTCTCTCTCTCTCTCACAATATCCTTTAGTATGCTGAAAATTTTGGCATTCAGAGTTTCTATGAAGTTAGTGCTAAAACAGGTCACAATATTCAAGAAGCATTTGAGAGTTTTTTCAGAGAAGTACATCAAAAGGTAATTAAAACAATAGCAACTAATCAATACAATATTTGTATACAACAACTATAAAAGAAATGTCAATAGGAACATCTTAATGATTAACAGTGAGCGTATTGATTCAGTCTATACAAACTATAGGTAGTATCCAGTAATTGTTATTAACCAATTTTGACTCTTCTTGCCACTAAAATTATAAACTATTTACAGTGCCACTTTGCCAAATTATAGCTGCTAAATAAAATGAAATTAAAATACCTGTTAGATATAAAGTTTCCACTTGGTATCCATGGAACTTACTATGTTTCTGTATAATAGTCATTAGAGGAACAACAGAGACAAAGACAGGAGATAATTCAAGATGAACCTGTACCTAAAAAGGGATGCTGTGGAAAAAGTTGAACTTCCTTTAAAAGTTGTGGTATCAATAACTATTTTTAAAAAATTGTCAGAAATGCACAAGCTTATCACATCAAAAATATTTTCTACAGTTTGTATAACATTGCTTTTTCTACTCTTTCATTATTTCTGTATATATCATCTTGAATTGATATCAAGTCATTGTGTACATATTTTATTTGATTGTGTGATATAATGATTACTAATTGTATTAATAATTATGAGATATTATAAAACATTGTGAAAGAAAATAATTTACTATAACTTTTTATTCAAATTGAACACTATAATAAAACTTGGTGAGTCAAATTAAACAGACAATGTGAACAAATACTTCAGAACTTGTGTGTATTGTTTTGAGAGAGAGAGAGAGTAAATTGGACCTATATGTAAGAAAAAGCAACATGAGTAAACTACTTTTATGTATATAAACTAGAACACTGCACATACCATAATAACAATTAATTCATATATTAATCTTAGGTATAGTAATATTTTTCTCTTGATATTCCTTTTTAATTTTTTTTCTCTGATCATTATCTAAATTAACAGCGTCATACTCTTCTTTCTTTGTTAGGACAAGAGTTAGATCGTGAAATGTTTTAATGGTCTCAAATTTTATCAGCTGTTGAGAATTCAATTCAGCATTTCCAGGTCTGGTTAAAATTAAAATCTGCATTCCTGCATTTGAAGCTGCAGTTGCCTCTGAAGAAATTAATACACATATATCAATGATATTATGAGTGATATCTAAAGAGTATTGAAGTAAATTAACTATCATCAACAAAGAGCTGTATATACTAGTTGGTTATAGAATTGTAGGTACAAATGTTTCTAGTTAATGTCCTATCTTAGACAAAAACATAGTAGAATGCATGGGCATTGTAATATGCATTATTAGTATTAGCCCCACCCTATGCATTAGGGTTTAGGATAGTTTTGGGATTAGGTACGAAACATAAGCATAATAACTCAATAAACAATTTATGAAAGGCAGTTTATATAAGGTATTACATGTATACACTACTGTTAAAAGTTATAATTATTAACAAATATATTATGTGAAGCAAGAATTATAGGATTTTAATAATTTCATGATCGATATAGCCAATTCAATTATTAGAATCAGCATTTCACAAAGCTCTCCTACAAAATTAATGATGCAATCACAAAAATAAACAACAACGCATGTGTTGTCTATAAATACTATTAATTGGATTAATGAACCTTAGATAATAGTTTGTGATAGACGTCTGTAATTAATTATATTACACGAACAGGCAGTCAGTCTGTGATGTATTATTTTGTCATATCTGTTCTTAGAATGTAAACTCAATTATAAAATAACTTAATTATATATAATTTGTTTGTTGATACAGCACGTTACCAAAGTCCAAACTCTGACCTTGGGGTATGTCTGTAAGAAAGAGAAATTGTTCAGGTGGTATTTGAGTTTCTTCTGAAATTGTATCATAGCTACTGGTATGTCTTTTGTTACCAGTATGAGTATCAAAATGACCAGAAATGTACTATGTATGAGAGAGAGAGTTATACTACATGCATATATGTATACATACAACATATCTATTGCCATACTTTAAGGAGATCACCAGCTTCAGAATACCTAAACAATAATTTCTGAGCCTCCACACTACCAGAAGAGTATATATAAATCTTAAATCTCTGTTTATACCAATTAGCTAAAACGTCAGCAACATCAGAAAATATGCTATTAATACAAAAGCATCATTAAAAAACATGAAATCAAACTTACTGTCCTTTTATTTTTCCAGATTGATAAGCCTCCCGCCACATGTGTCCCTGAAGATTTTTAAGAGCTGTGACTTTACGGTCACTAGCAACTAATGCTTGCACATAATCAATAACACACCTCTTAACTCTACACAAGAAAAACAGCCATATTACCTGCTGTGGTACTATTTCTGTAAAGTTGACATATTACTTAATAGTATTGTTAGTTGATTATACTGTTGTTGTGTTCTAATTATATTGCCTTGCTCTTGATATCAATTTCACTTAAATTTGAAACACTACTTACTCATTATTGTTAGTTTTAGTGAGCAATGGAATTGCTTGAATAACATCACTTTCCTTCACATCTACAGCTGCCTATAATAAATGTACAAACTCATACTTTATTGATCTCTTGAAATACTAACCTGTTCTCTTAATTCACATACGTCTCTTGAACATTCTTCTTCTTCCCAATGAGTGTCAAGATATTGTTCCAAGTTAACTAGGACATATGGAAATAATATATCCTATAATGATATATTAAAGAGACTATATGTAAAGCATATGAACAGGAACAGAATATATCTAATTAAGAGATAAAAATATAAAGATTAAGGATGAATGTGTAGCATTTAAGGGTTTGGTACGTCCTGGAAGTAGATAGCAGTTTGCTTAGCATAAATTGTATCACTACCAAAAGGTGAGGAACCTACGGGGAATCTCCAATACAATTTGGGAAGAACAATATAATAGAAGTTATAAACTTTAAACAAATGATATTGAATTTATAATTTCTGGTGTATTTAACATACAAGAGGTTTGAATAAAATAGACAGTGGTGTATCCTTCATCAATTACTTTAACAAAAGAGATTGAAGTAGTTGTGCCTTCAATATCTAGCAGGACTGCTTTACATTGAATAACTTTATGAGGTTTCTCTTCAGCCATTTTGGTAGTGACATGCTATATTAGTGACATATTATGACATCATCAAGTGGGTTGAAGCTGTCTAGCTAGAAGGAAGTGATCTCAATATTATGATAAGGTAACCCATTTATTGCTGATTTGGAGTGTGTGATTACTACTCTTTTGTGGGTTAGCAATAAATGTTCAGTTTAGACAGTACTTGGCACGGACATAACTGATGTAGTCAACTCCAGGAAGAGGGATCAGCTGAGTCTATAAAAGCAAACTCCTCTTGATAAGCAAGTCATTCTCATATATATATACAAAGATGTCATATACTGTTAAAGGTATCAATATTTCTCTTGATTCAAATGAGTTCAATGATGCCATTGAAAAAGTCCAACATCCATCACCTGTAATCCAGGAGAGAAGAAGTAGTGGTGATGTAGATAGAGATACAGATAGTACAAGCAGTGTTACTTTTGTGCAGAGCACTTTAGCTCTGATCCCTACAGTAGAAAAAAAAGGATTGTGGAACAAGACAAAAGCTGCTCTTGGGTATAATTTGCGAAATTACCAGATAATACTTTTACAAGAACAAGATGGTCATGAAACCATAGGTCATGTATTATACACAGGAGATGATGCATCCGAGGCTTTGATTGCTTTTGAAGATTTGAATAAAAGCTTATCACCTCTTTTAAAAGCAGGATCGTTTATCCTCAATGACTCACTGCTAAAAGAAATAGTTCTTCCTAAACCTTTATCTACTACACAGCTATCATTTCATTTAGTAGAAGTAATGGAATCAGATCCAAGAGCCCATCCCGAATGGCACAAAGTCTTGCAAGTATTACTCCATAATGCATGTGCCAGGGATAGTAGAGATGAAATCAAGTTCCTGATAGAAAAAGGTGGTGAATTGGGCCAGGAAGATTATGATGGTAACACACCCATACATACTGCGGCTGCTTCAGTATCAAAGGAGGGGATGGAATGGCTTCTGTCAGTAGCTGCACCTGTTTCTCCCTTTCAAAAATCCATCACAACTCATCGCAATTCTATCGGACAATCACCTTTGGATATAGCTACAAGAATGAAAAATGTGGGTGCTGCAAGAACACTCATAATGAAGCAAGTGATGCTTCAGACCAGTCAACTAGACTTGTATACTCATGATGAACACACTCTAGAACTACACAATGCAGTCGATGATGATGATAGTGAAAAGATTTGGGAATACTGCAAAAAGACTGGGTTAATGTCTGTTCACGTTAGAGGGCGACGTAAAGCTGTAAGTTTAAAGAGATCACCATTGCTACAAAAGCAGCAGACAATAGATTTACGTATTAAAGATGGCGTCACTCCACTCATACTTGCCATTGAAAATCAGTATATCAAAAGTACGCTATTCCTACTTCTTGGAGGGGCTGATCCCAATCAACACCATCCAGATTCAGGAGATACCCCTTTGCACTATGCCGTCAGAAAAGGCAATCTTACCCTAGTCAAAATGCTTCTTGTATTTGGTGCTGATCCTACACTCTGCAACAATGAACATCTATCACCACTCCATGTATCAAAAAACAGCAATTGCAACAACAAAAAAGCAAAAACAGTAGTTCTTGAAGAAATAACAGCTCTACAAGAGAGGACATGGGATTATTTTATCAACAATTTAGAGTTGCCTCCTTGTAGAGATGAGAATGGCATTTATCTTCTTGCTATGGATGGAGGTGGCATACGTTCCTTCAACCTTTGTCAAGTCATCATTGCAATTGAAGACAGAATGAAGCAACTGCAATCATCATGCAAACCATTCTTTTCTTACTTCGATTACGTTTCTGGCTCGAGTGCAGGAGCCATTGTCTCCCTTGTTAACACCTACACAGATGTTACTTCTTCTGTTGGTCGAGCACTCATCTACAAAATAGTGACTGATGTCTTTGCAATGCCCAAAGTAGAACGTGGTCATTTAACAGACAAATACTTAAAAGAGTTGTTAGGAGAAGACACAACAATGGCTGACGTAACAGAACCTAAAGTAATTATTATGACAACACTTGGTGATCGCAGTCCAAGTCAACTTCATATCATGACTAACTATGGTGATGCAAGGGATGATCAGAAAGGACCATCTGAGAGAAAAGCCTGGGAAGCTGCTCGAGCTTCAAGTGCAGCTCCATACTTCTTTCCAGCATTTGAAGGCAAGTTTTTAGATGGTGGACTTATGGCTAACAATCCAACATTGGATGCTATGGTTGAAATACAATCACAAGCAGAAAAGGAAGGCGTGCCAATGAAAATGAGTTGTGTTGTATCCTTGGGAACCGGTTTTGCACCTGTTAAACCAGTTGAGAACATTGATGTCTTTATACCTGGACTATCTTTCAAAGCGATTGCATCTCTACAAGAAACTATTTCAGGAATACGAAGCTTGTTAGATCTTTTTGTCTCACAAGTGACACAGTCAAATGGACAAGAAGTACAACGAGCTCAAGCATGGTGTAAGTCCTTGGACATCCCTTACTTCCGACTATCTCCTCCCCTCACGGAACAGATTGATCCGTTGAGTTTCGATGAAGAAGCTATTATCAATATGCTTTATGATGACCAGAAATATATTCTAGCTTGTCCAGAAATTATCGACTCAATTGCAAAATGTCTCCTAACAAAGAAACAATCATAAGACATCATCATATGTTCACTCATTATCCATTTGCAACTCTAATTTTATTTTCATCAATAATTTAATGTTATAATATAACTCATTTTTACTGTGTTCTACATTTCTTAATTGGATTACAAATATATATATAGCATATCAAAAATGTTGTAAAATATCTGTCATTGTTAACTCAATAGTGTCCTGCTATAGCATTGCATAATTTTTATCAAGGATCAATCAACATTCTAATCAACAGCTGTGACATCACACTCAGTGTCAATATTTGTAATTTTATGGGCTCTTGATAGCAATTGCAGTGAGAATAAATGAGTTACGTATACGTGTGACTACTCACACTATATTCCCACATGCCCACATGTGGTTATCATAGACACCAATTGGTTGTTATTGTGGATATTTCTCACCTTTACGAGGAGTAAGAGTAAGTAACAAACTGTAATATCTATAGTAGAGAACCACATAAGCTTACTGGGTATCCTTTTACTATAATTTGTCATGCAATCTTTATCCATAGGGAATTTATAATGATCACAAAAATGCTTATTTGTTACATACTACTATAATAGTTGTTGTAATTGTATCCACTTGGTCTAATGGAGAGATACTCTCAATTAAAGTTATAGCATACTAATATAAGAACATGCAATCCATAATGCCTCCTTTTTCACATAACATTATGTATATATAACATATATATTATGAAAAATAGAATGTTCTAAGGTAAGATTTTCAAAAAATGATGCATAATTAATAGGCTATTGAAATCCAGTTCACCAATCAAATTGTGTACTTGACCAAGTATTTCTGTTGCCTGTAAGCTGCCTTTATCATTATATAGTTATATAAAACTACTTTAATAACATGTCACTAACACATAACTGCCTTCAACAAAAAAGCAAAATGAAAATATGAATAATTCATATGTAAGACATCAGCTGATCATACATTACAACACAATAGTATTGTTTTTATTACAGCATGGTATCACCATATGAATACACTCCTACACTAATATCCTCTTCAGTTGTGTTTATACAACTGTATATACAGGATATGACAACTAAATTTCTAACTAATTGTTAATACTATCACAAATGCTAATTATATGAAAACAATTATAGTAAATTAGCATAATATATTGTAAATTTATCACCTTATATAAAAGTCTACAGTATAACAATTCAAACTATTACTTAAAGTATTGTTATAGTTGCATAACATCTTCTTTTTCTTTGTCCTCTGTCATCCACTGAGATGGTGGAGCAACATGAGAGTCATAGGTCCATTTTGGAAAGACTCGTTTATAGAGGTTCATAAGGATGGTGTCGTGA
This sequence comes from Xestospongia bergquistia, assembly GCA_963965975.1. Taxonomy (NCBI): domain Eukaryota; kingdom Metazoa; phylum Porifera; class Demospongiae; order Haplosclerida; family Petrosiidae; genus Xestospongia; species Xestospongia bergquistia. Next base: position 6,749,769 of record OZ014418.1, read on the forward strand.
GGTTTTAAAGGTTTGTCAAACACACACTTCATGTGTCCATGGGTACCTGTATTATTAAATAATGAAGTAAATTAAATTGATGTAGTTTTGGAAAAGTGTTACCTAATGGTTCTTTAATGTGGCCTTGTAATCCATACTTTGTTCTAAGTTCTACAGGTTTAAACCAATGAATATCCTCTAATAGGTGAGAGAAGATGAGGAATGAGATAACCAATGTTAGGAAAATCAGAAAGTGGAAAGAAAGAATTTAAATATACATTACCAATGTTATATAACTGACCTCTGTTGTAGAACATGTATCTAATAACAGCTGATCTCTTGAAAATCTTGAAAGGATGGCCACTTAATATTATTTTCTTGCACACAATACGATCAGGATCCACACTTAAAACAGAGCCAGTAGCTACCACTATTCGAGTACCATCTAAATACAGAAGGGATAGACCATTGATATTTGATATTGTTAACAAGGCAAAAAATAACTAGGAGCATACCCTCGTGTTGTTTGAAGACCAATACTGGAGTGGGAGGATAAGAAATTGGAGCAAAGACACTTGCCACTGTGATAGCATCTTGATGAAAAAACCTCTCATACTGAACAAAAAAAGATTTATTTATAAATCAATAACTAAAACATTGTATATCTAATTTGATACATGAGTAAAAGATTATAAGAAGGAGATATATAAATGAGACAGACTGTTTTCATGTGAAGTGATTTGTTGATGACACACACTAATGTGACAAAAGAGAGTGGAACATGTGTTAATAATTAACTCCTTGTGTTTAATATCTACTTTGATGACAAATAAGTAACACTCTCTTAACCTAGCTATAACAAGAATTCAGTATCATGTTAATTAAAGGAACTTACTATTTGTACATGACAAATCACATATGTGATGCTTACATTTTTTATAACCAATAAATCTTATAAATACTATTCACAGTTTACACTGTTAATTAGTGGTCACTTCTAAGAACATACTCTACTCCAATAGATTGTTATACTATTATCGTCTATATTATAAAGATATATGGGAAAGAAATATGTCTAGACATGATGAGAGTAGCATGTGGTATACCTTAACAAAGAAGTATTAATCTGAATAGCTTGATCAATATAACGTATGTCACCACAATGTTTAATGACACACAGTGACCCATAATAGGTACTAGTAGTAATAAGGTCTAGACTGGTAAACGTCAGTACTGACGTTCACTAATCTAGAGTTTACTAATGGTAGCTATCCTGTGGTAAGTACTGACGTTCACTGGTCTAAAGTTTACAAATAATAGATATCCTAGGTCACTGTAGTAAGTACTGATGTTTACTAGTCTAGAGCTTACTAATGGTAGCTATCCTAGATCACTGTGGTAAGAAGTACTAGTTGACCATAGAGTCAGTCAAGCCAGGTTATGGTTACAATATTATTATACCTTATGTTTGTCAGCCATAGTATGTTGAGAGAAGATAGGAGAGGCAGAAAATGCCCTTAATCCACAATGAAAGATTAATCGCTCCTTTAAAAGAAAGAACTTGTTCTTAAATGTATGTGCATTACATGAATAATACATCTTTACATGTATTAAAATGTATTACATATATTCATTATATTAATTGTATTCAATATATTAATATATTGTATGTATTATATGTACCATTATATTATATGTATGACATATACTATCATATTAATTGTATTACATGTATTATATGTACTATTATATCACATGTATTACATATACTATCATATTAATTGTATTACATGTATTATATGTACTATTATATTACATGTATTACATATACTATTATATTAATTGTATTACATGCACTAATATATTACATGTATTACATATAGTGAGCATTTAAAATCTTATTGTGATATTACACACCTTAGACTTTATTGGAAGGGAATAGGTTGGAGTCCTTTTAAGAACAAAATGAACAACTGACATCTTGAAAGGAAGGGGAGAATTTTGTAAGAGATGATATATATCATGAAAAATAAATGAGGGAAATACAAGTAGGCTACATACTGACACAATTAGGATGACTTTAATATAATGTATTATTATTATTATAGTAGAATATTTAACCCCTATGAACTATAATGCCATCTTGTTGTATTACAATAATAAGATACCTTGTTCTCATGTGGGAGTAATCCGTAAATAACAAGGGGAGAATCACTCATTTGAATACGGCTAACCACACCTCTTGACATACCCGATATGTAAAGAGTAACATACCATCCTGGCTATATACAAAATTATGATGTCACATGATGTCATAATTAAAGAATGCAAAGATTAATGTACTGCAACATAATGATTTCCAATAGAATAAACAATGTGACATAATTTAAATATCATTGTAATCTACACATTTACGTAAGAGTTTGACAAGCAAATATAGATACTAGGTACAGTCTACTAGTATAACTAAAATTACAAGGAGAGTTATTTCACTTTATTAAAGTTCCTATACTTAATATCAAGGAAACTATCACAGTTACTCTGGGACCTTTATCTAACATAAAGCCATTGCTAACAATGAACATCATATACACACTATTTCTGATTATATACAAAGTTGTATTATTACCATTGCTCCTTGATCATTTTCTGTTGATAGAACTCTCTTCCGAGTACTTTTAAAACTTGAAAATTGAAATATTCTATTATACAAAGATATCATCACACTAACAGTTTAAACAAATACATATACTGACCTAGCATAATTCAATGGAAGGTTCTCTTTAGGATCCCAGGGAGACTTCCGAAAACTCTTCAATCCTCGATATCTAAAATAAAGGCTAAACTCATTTTTTATATGAAAAATTTGCTTTACTTTGCAAATCTGACACGAGCTGGAACATCAAGAGGTGTATCAACTTCATCAGGAAACATTTGATCCTCTCTTTCAGCTTGAAGAATTTGTAGCCTATATAATAGAAACAAAATCATATATAATACTATATTATAACAGATTAATCAATCTATCAATAATCAGTCCATTAATATCTGTCAATTTGTTATCTGTTTATGGTTCATTAGTCTCATTCTATCTGTCCATTTGTTCTACATCAATCCAATCAACAATTATGTTTTGTTGGCAGACTTCAAAAGCAACCAACACTACAGTTAATAGTAATTATTCTTTTCAAGTGTTTTGTTAAATCATTTTTTTGTACATCAATCCATTCAACAATTATGTTTTGTTGGCAGACTTCAAAAGCAACCCACACTACAGTTAATAGTAATTATTCTTTTCAAGTGTTTTGTTAAATCATTCCTGACAATTCATACAGTTACAATTAGGTCATAATGATATCATTCCATGTGTATAGTTAAAAAATAATACATATACTAGTCTAGTGAGTTTCATGGAACACAGAAAATATGATCTCTTTTGAGACAATAGATGAAGCCTAAGTAAATTGTAAAGTCATTTATGTAGATTATCAAAGTAATTATTAATAATAATTACAAAAAGCAACAATGCTTTACTCTGTCTCTGTACAAAACTATTAAGCAGTTTAAAAGTACAAGCATTTGACTAACATCTGAAGAAAAGAGAGTGTGCCTTGAAAGATTGTGGTCAACATTAACAGTATAATTTTTAAGTCTTTATAACAAATGGTATTTCTAACAATTCAGCTTGTGTGTATAGATAAAATTGATAATAACAATCTATTTGGTTAAAGATCCTTAAAACTATTGTTATAAGATACAAGGATTATTATATTATAAAAAATTTAATGTCGAAAATTAGACGAAAAACTATTTTTAATTTTTATTATAATTTTAGATATAGAATATATATATAGTATTAATTGGTTTGTGTTCTTGTGATAGAAACTCACTGCTTTTGTTCTTCCTCCATGTTAATTTGTTCATCATACTGATCTGGATCAGGAACAGTGATCTGTGTGTTTAATGTGTGTGTGTGTGTGTGAAGGGGAAGGAGGTTAACAAGATTCACTTAACCATACTCTAATCTCTTCACTTACACTGTTAGTGTCCATATCAGTGTGAACCTATAAAGAGAAAAGTAGAGTTATTTTCTGTTATTAAAGTTAAGAAATCTTTACTGTATGGTTTGTAAAATATGTTTCTGGATATACGAACAAGAAGAGCATATTCATCACATCTTAATAGGTACATGATCCAATTTAGCAGCTAAACCTATTTTTTATTTTTTATTGGGATAATTTGAATGAAGGCTTTCATGTTGTGGCTATTACATAGTCATTTGTGAATGATTTTCACTAAATGTTTTTGGTTTGAAAGTAACTTAATGATAAGTCTTCCTGGATACCAAATTTGGTAAACATCTTGTACAAAATAGCCACATAGAACCACACATATGTTGGATAAAACCTTTCTTTCAAAAGATGCTATTTTCCCAAATACATATTCATAAAAATGATATTATTATAAGAATTTTATAGAAATATTAAAGACACAAAAGTGGAAAGGTTATTTAAATGTAACCTAAATTGTTTCTTGTTTTTTAGTGTCAAGTGATCTTTTTAAACCACATAACTCAGACATGAAATGATAATACATCCCATTGAGATAGCAAATATATTAGTACAACATTAGTATACATGTCTGGATGAAAATAACGATCACTGGTTAACAGGTCTCAATGAGTTAAAGCATTGTTTTGTACTAAACAAATTCTGACAGTCCTTAGTAATACGAACATTAGATGACACAGTTGAAGACTTTGGCCAAAGTATTCAAACTTGCCAGATGCAAATTGTTCAGGGATTTTTATGAAGAAAAATAGTATGTGTGAACCAAAAATAACAGATAATATTTGAAGGAATATTGTATCATGGAGACATTATTTACTTTGAAAAAACAAACACAAATAACAGAGTGGAAGGAATGGCAGACAAGGGAATAAACTATTTATTCCAAATGATATTGCTTGTAAAAGATAGCCATCCAATGGAAAAAAATAATGATAACATAAGAATACAATTTATTGTAATGATTGTACTTAGATATACATATATATCCTTTATATTGAAATTAATAGGTGTAGGAACAATTTTGTCATGGGGGGGGGGGGGCACATATGTAACATTTTAACATTGTTCAGTTTAACAATGAAGTATTTCAAAAACAACCAAAATAAACCCTTTTTCTGTTGTTTACACTGACAAAGTTTTGAAAAGTGGCTAATCTAAATCAGTTAATTGTGAAACCATCTCATAATATACCAAAAATATTGGGGGGGGGCACATGCACAATGAACCTTTAAACAATTCTCCCCCATCCAAAGTTCAAATCTTATATGAACCCCTGGGGGGGGTATATCTATCAAAAATATCTTATGATACTTTAATACAACAATACCTTTTGATAATGTGATATGTCGTGTATAGCATGTTCTGTCAGATAAGGAAAGAATAAAACAGTAGTAACGTGTTGCTGTCAGTCATGTAATGAAGGCTTTGAGGTGTCTACGTTATTGCTTATATATTCCTAGTTTATTTTATATAGACAATGTTTACAGATAAAACTATCATAAAGGATCACACACTGCTAACTCAAGATCAAGTTCACCCTGCATTTAGTCAGAAATTCATCTTAACTGGATATCGTCAAACTAATACATCATTTCTACAATGTCTCAAATATATCTTCATTGTACACAATGACTTTGGCAATTTCTGGACACATTTGGTTCCTTCATGTATGTTTCTAATATGGCTGTATGATACATCGCATGTATATAATTTCTATGATCCGTTTTGGTACCCACTGTTAGTATACTGGATAGCAGTTTCTTTGGTCACATTTCTTTCCAGTCTGTCTCATGCTTTATCATCAAAATCCTTACTGTTTCTCACTTCTTGTTTCATGATAGATTATTTAGGAATTAGTACAGGAATTCTTGCAAGCGGTCTTGTTCAATATTTCTATGAACGTCCATTAGAAATATCCTTATTTCAATATAAATGGACATTTATTATTTGTATTACCATTCTTTCTTTAAATTCAGTATTTGTAGCATCAATTGCTGATTTGATGTTTCAAAAAAATGGCTACCTTCTGAGAGGATTTTTCTTTTTAATAGCTTATGTAATTAGTAATCTGCCTTTTATTGTGAGACTATCAACATGTCTATTTAATAGTAGAGAATGTCTCAATGACACAATTATGTATCAAATCTTATTTCTTGTATTTGCTATTTTGATGGCTTTTTTCTATTTATCAAATATTCCAGAACGATATGCACCAGGCAAGTTTGACTATTTTTTTCAAAGTCACCAACTCTTTCATATTTCTAGTGTTGCTATGGCAACATGCAAATTGTATTTATTGCAGAAAGATGCTCTAAATCGTTGGGAAATATTGATGAAAAATCCTTATTTCCAACCAGATGTATACACTACTTTTATACCATGTCTACTTAATATTGTGATTGGATCTGCTTTCATTTCAGTTCTAATATGGTATATGGATAAAAATGAACACTACCTATTGGGACATCCTAACAAAAAGACTAACTAACTATTATATATTATGGATCATTTGAAACGTAAAATATAAATCCCCTTTTCAAACTGATACAATGATGTATATCATACATGTTTTCTTATTACTCAGATATAGAGCATATAACTTAACTTGCTATCACATAAATGTTTTGTGTAATATTACTACATCTCCATCCTCATTCCTCATTTCACACAATTCTGCCACAAGGCCCATAATTAATAACAAAGGTGTTTAAGTTATAACACTGTCAATAACAATAAGCCTTCCTCTTAACTCAGTTCTAGTTACTATTTAGAAGGTGATGTGTCATTGCATAAGCATAAACAGCTGCATGTGACCAACCACTATAAGTCTTTCACTTGTTAAAGAGAGCTATCATCAAAGCTATCTAACAGTGAGTGTATTGCAGTAAAATAACTCAGCTGTGTGTCATATCAATATGAAGGATCACACATTGTTATCTCAAGATCAAGTTCATCCTGCATTTTGGCAGAAGTTTGTCTTGACTGGATACCGTCAAACAAACACATCATTTATACAATGTCTCAAATATATTTTTGTTGTACACAATGACTTTGGAAATTTCTGGACAATCTTCATTCCTGCTTGGGTGTTTACAGCTTGGCTCTACAGTGCCTCATATGAACACAACTTTAATGACCCATTTTGGTATCCACTTTTGGTATATTGGATTAGTATTTGTGTTGGAAGTTATATAAGCAGTGTAGCCCATTGCTTTTCATCAAAGTCTTTACGTGTTCAAGCTATTTGCTATATGATTGATTATTTAGGGATTGGTACTTATATCCTAACAGTTGGCTTGGTTCAATATTTCTATGAGCGTCCATTGGAAATCTCTCTACTTCAATATAAATGGATATTTATTATCTTTCTCACTATTCTCTCTTTAAATTCAATATTTATAGCAACGACAACTGATTTGATATCTTTAGAGTATGGCTATCTTCTGAGAGCATGTTCCTATTTTATAGCTAATCTACTCAGTGATCTACCATTTATTGCTCGGCTTACTCTGTGTTTATATGAAGGAAGAGAATGTCCTAACAACACATTGCCTTATCATGTGTTAGCAATTATATTTACTGCATTTCTAATGTTTTTCTTTACTTCAAATATCCCAGAAAAATTTTCACCAGGCAAATTTGATTACATCTTTCAAAGTCACCAACTCTTTCATATTTCTAGTATTGCTATGTTAACATGTAAATTGTATTTATTGCAGAAAGATGCTCTAAATCGTCAGGAAATTTTGATGAAAAATCCTTATTTCCAACCAGATGTATACACTACTTTTATACCATATCTACTTAATATTGTGATTGGATCTGTTTTCATTTCAGTTCTAATATGGTATATGGATAAAAATGAACACTATCTATTGGGATATCCTAACAAAAAGACTAACTAACTATTATATTACAGATCATTTGAAACATAAACTTTAAATAACTTTTTCTAACTGATAAATGATGTATATCATATAATTTTCTTTATTACTCAGCCATAGACCAAAAACCTACCACATAGATATTTTACATAAAATTACTTGATTTAATTAAATCCATCCTCCACAAGGACAATGATTAATGACAAAGTTGTTATAATGTGGCTTCTTTTTACACTTACTTCTAATTAGAAGGTGGTGCATCACTGATTAAACAGCTGCATGTGACCAACCATTATATGTCTTTCACTTGTTAAAGAGAGCTATCATCAAAGCTATCTAACAGTGAGTGTATTGCAGTAAAATAACTCAGCTGTGTGTCATATCAATATGAAGGATCACACATTGTTATGTCAAGATCAAGTTCATCCTGCATTTTGGCAGAAGTTTGTCTTGACTGGATACCGTCAAACAAACACATCATTTATACAATGTCTCAAATATATCTTTGTTGTACACAATGACTTTGGAAATTTCTGGACAATCTTCATTCCTGCTTGTATGTTTACAGCTTGGCTGTACAATGCCTCATATGAACACAACTTTAATGACCCATTTTGGTATCCACTTTTGGCATATTGGATTAGTATTTGTGTTGGAAGTTATATAGGCAGTGTAGCCCATTGTTTTTCATCAAAGTCTTTACGTGTTCAAGCTATTTGTTATATGATTGATTATTTAGGAATTGGTACATACATGCTAACAGCTGGCTTGGTTCAATATTTCTATGAGCGTCCATTGGAAATCTCTCTACTTCAATATAAATGGATATTTATTATCTCTCTCACTGTTCTTTCTTTAAATTCAATATTTATATCAACAACAGCTGATTTGATAACTCTAGAATATGGCTACCTTTTAAGAGCATGTTCCTATTTTATAGCTAATCTACTCAGTGATCTACCATTTATTGTTCGACTTACTCTGTGTTTATATGAAGGAAGAGAATGTCCTAACAACACATTGTCTTATCATGTGTTAGCAGTTATATTTAATGTATTTCTAATGTTCTTCTATACCTCACATATCCCAGAAAAATTTTCACCAGGCAAATTTGATTACATCTTTCAAAGTCACCAACTCTTTCATCTTACTACTGTAGCTGTTATGACAACTAAGTTATATTATCTACCAAAAGATGCTCTAACTCATCAAAATGTGTTATGCAGCAATTCTTACTTTCAGCCAGATATATACTCTATATTTGTCCCATGTTTAATCACTATTGTGGCTGGATCTGCTATGGTTTTGGTTATAAGCTGGTACTTTGTTCATAATGAACACTATCTATTAGAAAAATCTGCCAAAAAGATTAACTAATTGTACATGAAATTTAAAATATTATAGGCACATATTATTTACATAAACCATACACTTATATTTCCTTTGCTGCTTAACTGGTGTATATATATGTTTAATTTATATACTATCTTGCTTTTTTACAGCATAGTAATTATATTTAAGATAATGTATTACACTGCTAAATAAATTGGTTGAATTCATATACTTTCACTGTAAAAATTGATTGGTTGATTTAACTATTATTCAGTTATACAGGTTGCAATTACCAACTTATTTTTTGTTAGAAAAGTAATCATAATACTGTTTTTATTACTAATGTACTACTGCTTAAGTAGCTCCATACCCACTAATTTCATAACACATTAGTAATCAAAGTAGTATTAAGGTTACATTTTACATATGCAACCCACATAACCATGCATTGGTTAAATTAACTAATCAATTTTTAGTGTTTGGTTGCATTACTCCTTAAAGACACATTGAAGTATATACATGAATTCTATAGTACCAGCCCAGGTCTAGCATCTCATTATCATATTTCTAACAATTAGCTAGCTATATGATATATGAATAGTCAATTCCATAGTATAGTTATTATATTATGTTATGTTTACTTTATTGCGTCAAATAATTTGCTGCATACATGCAACATGTGTATATTGTTTAAAATAAAGAAATCAGTTTTTACAGTGATGAATCAGTTATCTAATGTTTATGATGAGGAAATGGATGCAAAAACTTATGTGCTATTTAGAGCTAATATAAACTATGCTGAAGCCAAACAATAACAGAGGCGGAGACATACCATCTGCTAAACAGATTCATAACAAGTAAATAATTCCACATACTTCTTGGTCAGTTACTGTATTACTATGTATAATATATATTCAATATTAATGTCATATCTATTATAATCATAGGTCAGGGCTACACACATGTGCTGAGAGACACTCCTGGCTAGGACAAAATGGATACCTAGATAAGGTTAGTGGTGATTTTAGTTTTAGAGCATAGCTTTAAAGAAAGTAAATCAATTTTCAAAAGTTAAAGATAATAGTAATAATAGTTGAATTGATTAAGACAATGGTAATAAAATCCATTATTCAAAATTTTTATGTAATAGAGCTCGAGCTAGACGATATTCTAGTATTCATTTAAATGTTTATAGAATTATCTATATTAACACAGATGTTGCCTTATCTTTCAATAGGTCTTAGCTATTCAAAAGTCATGAAGAAGCATAAACTATTGAATCAAAGTCAAATCTCAAGTCAATTTTGGGAGCCATTCATTCTAACTGGATATCGTCAAACTAATATATCATTTTTACAATGTCTCAAATATATCTTCATTGTACACAATGACTTTGGCAATTTCTGGACACATTTTATTCCTTTTTGGGTCTGGTTAATCTGGCTATACAACAGCTCATACAAATATGACTTTTATGACCCTTTTTGGCATCCAATGTTAATATTCTGGATATCCAGTTGTTTCTGTGCTCTTACCTCAAGTCTAGCTCATGCCTTCTCATCAAAATCATCCAGTGCTAGACATGTCTGTTTTATGGTTGATTACCTTGCAATTAGTAATCAATTTTTTGCTTGTAGTTTAGCATCTTACTTTTATGAACGACCTCTGCAAGTCTTCTTTTTTCAATACAAACAGACATTGTTATTTCTTAATGTTGTCATATCTTTAAATGCAATATTTATATCATCAATGTCTCGATTCTATTGGCAGAAAAAACGCTTTGTTTTACGAGCTGTTTCTTTCCTATTGGCATATTTCTCTAGCGCTTTCCCTTCTCTTGTAAGACTCTTACTTTGTACCCTCAGAGGTGACGAATGTCTTCATGAGACGATACCTCATCACATAGCATCACAAATGTTTGGTATACTTATGATATTTTTCTTTGTGTCAAAAATACCTGAACGATTCGCTCCTGGAAAATTTGATTACTACTTTCAAAGCCATCAACTGTTTCACATTTCAGGCACGGGTATAATTACAATGTATTTGTTATTCCTACAAAAAGATGCTGTAAAACGTCAGAGTGTATTAAGCAGTAATCCTTATTTCTTGCCAGATATCCACTCAACGTTTCTACCCTATCTATTCAATACTACAGTAGGATCTCTTATTGTCATAATATTGAGTTATATGACTCTAAAAGGTCATTTAACACCAGTACCAGTAACCATGAAGACTACCTAATCTATATTTGCATTGAGAAACTACAGTGCATGACAACAAATGTTTATATGTCTAAGTTAAGAGACTAATCTGTGCATTACAGTGGTTATTTGTTATTCATTAGCCTTTATGGTTTGTACATGTTGAACATAAATTAAATGTTTAATTATTAACACATCGTGTTTAATATCAATTTAATTTATTTTTATTTTTTCTCTTAATTGTTAAATAAACAAGTCAATTAATTGTTTAAATACAAATTTAGTCAATCAGATCATTTATATTACATAAAAATCATTTTTATCACGATTGCCTTTAATCTATGCCTCTCCCAAACTAAAGCTGTGGTAACCAACAGGTATTTATGTACATTGCTAACTAAGACATACATAGATACAACATTTTTATAAGCTGTATTAAATGTACATGTAATACTGGTTGGTAAGTCCTGATGTAACTTATAACAATTGAGTATCATGAAGACAATGTATACTGTTTCTTTAATTAACTTGTTATACTTGTATGTCTTCCAGGATGTTTTAATACTAAACAAATTACTCACAAACCATATACTATGAAGGCTATACTACAAAGAAGTATAGCTTAGATAGACACTATCAGGGCTGTCACTGTGCTACTTCATTCAGCACTACTGTCTGGCTAAGAGTAGACTACTAAGAGCTGTCTAATAAAGAACAAAGGTACTTTTAATGTATTAAAATTAGCCTCAGAATTATTTAATACTATATCTACGAAATTAATGTAAACTCTTATATAGAGGTAGTCTTGTGCAATGTTATATACTTAATCTTGTTTCTTATATTTTATTACAATCATTCTTCCTTTTAACAGATTATGTTAAGTACATAAAGTCATGAAGAAGCATGAACTATTGAATCGAAGTCAAATCTCAAGTCAATTTTGGGAGCCATTCATTCTAACTGGATATCGTCAGACTAATATATCATTTTTACAATGTCTCAAATATATCTTCATTGTACACAATGACTTTGGCAATTTCTGGACACATTTTATTCCTTTTTGGGTCTGGTTAATCTGGCTATACAACAGCTCATACAAATATGACTTTTATGACCCTTTTTGGCATCCAATGCTAATATTCTGGATATCCAGTTGTTTCGGTGCTATTACATCAAGTCTAGCTCATGCCTTCTCATCAAAATCATCCAGTGCTAGACATGTTTGTTTTATGATTGATTATCTTGCAATTAGTAATCAATTTTTAGCCAGTGGTTTAGCTTCATATTTCTATGACCGTCCTATAGAGCTGCCTTTATTTCAATACAAACAGATAGTAATTGCTCTCAATGTCATTTTTGCTTTAAATGCTATATTCGTATCATCAATGTCTCGATTCTATTGGCAGAAACAAAGATACGTTTTAAGAGCAGTTTCCTTTTTATTAGCATACATATTTAGTGGGCTTCCCTCTCATCTACGATTTCTGGTGTGCGCCATCGAAGGCAAAGAATGTCTTCACGACACATTATTTCATTACATAGCATGTCAAATATTTGGTTTACTAATGCTATTTTTCTTTGTATCAAAAATCCCTGAGCGATTTGCACCTGGCAAGTTTGACTACTTCTTCCAGAGTCATCAACTGTTTCATGTTGCTTGCATAGCAATGATAACATTGTATTTGTATATAATACCAAAAAATGCTCTAACTCGTCAGAATTTGTTAGCAAAGTACCCTTATTTTTTGCCTGATATATACACTGCTGTTCTGCCATATTTATTAAGTTTCGTAGTTGGAACTACCATTGTTGCTATACTGAGTTACAGGACTCTTAAAGGTTACTTGACGTTGTTGGAAAATCCAAGCAAGAAGACTAGTTAATCCATTGAGTCTACACTGGGCAATATTCAAATATACAAAGAAGCATTTAGACATATAACATTGCCAATACTGGTAACACTTATTTTTAATGTTATTATATTTTATATGAACTTTTTTTAGAATGTGTTTCTTGTTACTTTTTTTGAGTGAGGTTATTTTTATATTTATTTATTAATTTTTAATGGAAGAACAATTTATTTGATGTTTGAGACACCATATTTTTAAAATGAGGAGATGTGAGACTTACTGTCCAGTCGTTTTCACATCTAAGGTGATCAATACCACAATATTAGATTAAATAAAGGACAAGGTGAGGATGCTTAGCTATAATTGTACACTGTAAAAACTGATTAGTTGACTTAACCAATATACAGTTATACAGGTTGCATGCTGTAAACTGAAAGTAAACATATTATAGTTTTGATTACTATTGTCCTATGGCAATGATTGTTTATCAAATAAATATGTTTTTATTTCTTTTAAAAAATTATTACTGGTTCTAAGATTTTATAAACAGTTTACATCATGCAATCAGTACAAGCATATATTGGTTGATTGACCAATCAGATTTACAGTGTAGAGTATATTCTCAAGGTAATGTTATTAAAACATTAGCTTACTAAAAAAAGGAAAGTCAATGATCAACCCCATTATCAAAGTTGCAACTAGATTTAAACTTTTCATGTAACACATGCCATGTTCTCATTTCTTATCAAGTAAACTATTCACTTACCACACTGTCTGTCTCATCATCACTGTCATCTTGGAGTGGTAAGAGAGCTTCCACTTGCTCTACCATCTCCTCCTCTTCCTCTTTTTCGTCCTCGCTATCCACTATCCAAGATGCTTGATAGTCTGAGGTTCCTTTTGGAACAGTCTTATTAATTTTGTCTTTATTGGAATGTGCAGTCTCTCGACGAGCAGCTAATAAAATAAATGGCTTCAGAAAATCCTTATACTTAATACCTTCAGCTTCTTGTAGCTCCTCTTCTGTTGGCCAAGTTTGTTCGCCTTCCATTGGATCAGGTACTACCTCTGATATCAACGACTCCTATGGTACATAATGAGCATAGAACATTACATGTAGTCTGCCTAATGTACCTGTTGTGTAGGATTAGCAATTTCCAGGACTCTCACTTCTCCTTCTGCCCCTTCCATTAATGTAAGGGATTCATTGTCATCCTATTACAATGGAGGTAAAGAAAAAGAAAAGATAGACACTTGCTTACCATCATCATTTCATCTTCTATGGAGATAGCTTTTGAGTGTTGTCGTCGCAATGTACAAGGATCAGGAGGAGCATCAATCTAAAGTACATTTATATATTTAACATATGTACATGTTGACTTACTTGTGACATTTGAAAGTCTCCTACTCCAGTAATATGGATCAACTGGTTCACTGATAGAGCTCTCCCTCGAACATATCCAGAAACTTTAAAAACACCAATATCCTTTATAAAATAGTTATAAATTACTGAAGAAAATAAAAATTGTAGCTAAAGTAACTTTAATTATTTAAAATACAATCAAAAATATTTAACTCATTTGTTCAGTTCCATAATTATTGAGTTTACCTCTGTTTCTCGAGCGATAAAGTCACTTGTCTCTACCACTAGATGAGGATGGATGTCACGTACAAAAACATTACGATGTTTATGATCACTGATAAATCTTAACACATTAGTAGCATCCTATAAAAAATACATTGTTATAATTAAGTGGATTATGTATTAAATGCACACATGGTCAATTAGTATGACAATTGTAATGACCTGTTTTGTGTCAAGTCGATGAACTTTTTCTTTAGGAAATCTAGATATATAAATAGCAGTGTTATACATGTGTATATACTTGTGCTTTATGTGTCACTACATATTATTTATAAACAGACACATATTATAATAATACCGTTTTTCTATCATAGCTTGAACTTTTTTCTTTGCCTCTGCTTGTTTTTTGAGAGGTAACAAATCCAGACCCTATATTAAAATAATAATTAATATAAGGTAAAATGTTTAAAAATTAAGATAACAATGTTTTCCATAGAAAGAGGAAGTGGTTTTTCATTTGCCAAATGATTTGGGTATGTATAAATTAGGTTAGAAATCAACTGCATACAAACTAAACCAGTTCTGCAATAACACACTGTTTGTGTTCAAACACTGGTTATATGATTATTTTCAAGAAACTCAATATTCTTATAGCCTTGCATATGACTAAATAGTCCATTTTTTAAAACTAAATATGTGAAATAGTATGCTAAAAGGGGCCTTATTGTGCCAATAAAGAACATTTGATACATGTAAATGGTTGCTATGTAGCCATCTTGCATGTCAATAAATTTGGCATACAGGAAAGGCCATGATATTCCATTGCATATATTAAATATTATTGGTTTCCTGTTTAAGATGGCTGCCAATTTATATGAGAGCCTTTATCTACTTTTCCAGGATAAGGCCCGTTTTACGAGACTGGGTCACCTATGATGGTATCATCAATTCTGCAAAATAGTCTCTCTCCACATGTATACATAGCAGTATGTAATATTACCTGTATAACATGAAAGGAAGATGGAAGACCTTGACAGAGACAGGCATTAAGGACAAGTTCTGCAAATGATGACAACTGATCACACACATCATAAACTAGTAACAAAGTATCAGCAATCTGTATGTATGAAAAGGAATGGACAAGTGAACAGACAACAACAAATAAGGATTGATCCCTTAATATTAATAAATAGTGCATTAAAAAGTTTTTACAGAAACACTTCTGTTGACCACAGAAAGTGTCAACTGACAGAAGTATGATAATATACGAAATCTATAGTTTATTAAAAATTCTAAAAGGTAAAAGTTGAAAAAATCACATAGTGAAAACTTGTGTTTACTCTTTAGAGAATAAGGATTGAATGGATAAATGCCAAAGCCAAATAATTGTCATTGAATTAGTGAGAGTTCTAAAAAGCATTTATAAGTTCAGTATCATCATGACATAAGTGTTAGTAACCTTTGTTTATTAGTGAATAGTGATCAACAATAAACTAGAGAGAGAGAAATGCTATATACTTTAGTAATATTAAGTTAGTAACTCAGTCTATAACGAGAGCTATTCTAGTGACTCAGACAATACAATGATTCTCTTCTTGTTGGCACTAACTCCTGGTATTACTAACATACATACTCTATATGTTGACAAATAATGCATTATTAAGTTACAGTGATTAACATACAACACATACCATACAGTACTATTACAGTAAGGTTATCTATTGAAAACAGGATGTTAGTATTAATACATGACTTCAATATCAACATTGTGACTATGGCTATCTTCTTGTTAGTAACAGTGTTACTAACTCCTGATATTACTAGTGTAGGACAGGGATCCTCTCACTGTATGGTTGACTGTAACATAGGACAACATGGACCCTCTCTATATGAACAATACTGCTGTCAAATTGGTAACTATGGTAAGATATTACGTTTGCAAGAAAAGGGCAGGAAAAATATAATTTTATGTCCATCAACACGACCTAAATCATGTCCAGGTAACCTCAACTATATAGTGTGATATGCATTTCATTATATGGTGTAGCTATTGTACCTCTACCAGACTGTAAGTCCTGGTATCAGGCAGGTTATAATACCAGTACTGTATATCTTATCGATCCTGATGGAGGGACTCCATTTGAGGTCAGCTGTAGTATATTTATTCTCATATTTCACTGCATGCATGTCTCTATATAGGTCTATTGTGACATGGAGACTGATGGTGGTGGATGGACTGTCTTTCAAAGAAGAATGGACGGCTCTGTTGACTTCTATCTCAACTGGACTGATTATGTTCATGGTTTTGGAAAAGTATCAGGAGAGTATTGGTTAGGACTTAACAATATTCATCATTTAGCTAATGGAAGTATATCTACACATCTAAGAATTGATATGATAGATAAAAGTGGTGTCAAAGGATACGCAAAATATTCTACCTTTTACATAGGTGGTTCTACTACTGATTATACTCTCCATGTATCTGGATATAGTGGTAATGTTGGAGATTCTTTAGGGTTTCATAACAATAGGAAATTCACTACCAAAGACAACGACAATGATGAATGGACTGGTGGTAATAATGCAGTCAGGTGGAGTGGGGCTTGGTGGTACCACGACAGTCATCACTGTAACCTCAATGGTCGCTATAACTATAGTGTTCATGGTAAAGGTATCAACTGGGGAACTTGGAAATCTTATTCATATTCTATTCCATTTGTTGAGATGAAAATTCGTCGTGCTTGAGTGTTAACTTTTAAAAAGGATGATGTTCCTGTTTTGCTGTTTTTGAAACTAGTGTTAAATTTTAAATAAAATTTAAAATTTAAATTTAGAGAAATATATAAAACTTATATTATACTAACCATGCACTTGTTAAGATGGCTGCATTAAAGTGTCATTGATTGAAGTAAGATAATACAAAAAGTCTAGAGCCAGAGGTTTCACTTTATATAAAAGGTGGTCATGCACAAAAGGCTGAAAAATCACATTAAAAATGTGTATTTGTTCATTAAGGAGTAAAGGTCAAAGGAATAAATGTCAAAGCCAAATAATCATCAAAAAACATTTATAATTAGTTCAGGATCATCATGACATGAGTGTTGTTAAATTTCTTATTGTTACATGGTATGTAAATTAAATTCCCTGGTACTTTACCCAACAATGGATGAGTAGTAACCTTTTTCATTAGCAAATAGTGATCAATAATTAGAGAGAGAGGAAATGCTACATACTATAGTAATATTATAAGTTAGTAACTCTGTCTAAGGACAGTCATTTCTAGTGACTCCTCTATAAGAAAATGGCTATCTTCTTGTTAGTGGTAGTATTACTAACTCCAGATATTACTAGTGTAGGACAGGGATCCTCTCACTGTATACAAGCTGACAGTAATATAGGACAACATGGATCCTGTCTATGTAAACAATACTGCTGTATATATGGTAATAGTGGGAAGACTTTTAATTTGAAAGAAAAAGGAAGAAAAATGAGTATTTCCTGTCCATCTACACAACCTAAATCATGTCCAGGTAATGTCAGTAGTGTTTTATTAGTCTATCTATCATCTCTTACATGTTATGGTTTTATAGTTCTACCAGACTGTAAGTCCTGGTATGAGACAGGTTACAATATTAGTGCTGTATATCTTATCAATCCTAATGGAGGGACCCCATTTGAAGTCAGTTGTAGTATACTTATTTTCATATTTTACTACATGTCTCTATATAGGTTTATTGTGACATGGAGACTGATGGTGGTGGATGGACTGTCTTTCAAAGAAGAATGGATGGCTCTGTCGACTTCTATCTCAATTGGATTGATTATGTTCATGGTTTTGGAAATACCTCAGGAGAGTATTGGCTAGGACTTAGTAAACTTCATCATTTAGCTAATGGAAGTGTATCTACAAAACTAAGAGTTGATATGAGAGATAAAGATGGTAACAGTGCACATGCCAGTTACTCTACATTTTACATAGGTAATTCTACCACTGATTATACTCTCCATGTATCTGGATATAGTGGTACTGCTGGAGACTCGCTTGCATATCATAATTTAATGAAATTTACTACCAAAGACAATGATAATGATGATAGTAATTGGGGGAGCACTGGTAATTGTGCAGTTGATTTTACTGGTGCATGGTGGTATAACAACTGCCATCAATCTAATTTAAATGGTCACTATGGTGATGATTATGCCAGTAGAGGCATTGTATGGTACTATTGGAAAGGTTGGTACCATTCTCTACCATTTACTGAAATGAAAATACGTCGTGTCCAGTAATAAGTACAAGTCATCATTAATATTGATTTACGAAAAACATTATTTTAATTATTTCAGTAGTCCCTTTATTATGTCATTAAATTCACATAATAACTTTCAATTAGTATTGACTGAATTTTCTTAAAATAATAAACTCTGTTCATGTTTTTTTATATAATATATATATATATAAACAAATAGATTTACTATAGCTGTGTGCAGACTTACCACACATTGACATATTTGTATTGTCCAAAGACAATACAAAAAGCAGTCTCACTACATTTATCTTCTATCCATCTATAAGACCTAGTTCTTGTTCATGTAAGGTAAGTATATTTGTTGTCTATATTTCATTATTATAATCATTAATTCAATGACAAGTACTTGGCTCTGGACTCCATTTACTCATTCAGTTGACCCTTATTCCTAAAGAATAAACACAATGATTTGTTGTGTTTCAATCTTTTGTGCAGGACCACCCTTTTAGAAGTTTTAATGAAAAGCTCATACTCCAGACTTTGGTATAATCTCAGTATCATCATGAGATAAGTGTTGTTAAATTTTCTAGTGTTGGTATGTAAATTAATTCCCTAGTACTTTACACAACAATGGATGAGCAACCTTTTTCATTAGTGAATAGTGACCAATAATAAACTTAAGAGTGAGCAGAAATGTTAAGTATACTATAGTAATATTATAAGTTAGTTACTCATTCTAAGGACAGTCATTTCTAATGACTCCTGTGTAAGAATATGGCTATCTTCTTGTTAGTGGTAGTGCTACTAACTCCTGATATTACTAGTATAGGACAGGGATACTCTCATTGTATGGCTGACTGTAACATGAGACATGGACTCTCTCTATACAAAAAATACTGCTGTCAAATTGATAGCAATGGAAAGATTGTTCATTTGGCAGAAAGTGGAAAGAAAAAAATAATTTTATGTCCATCTACACAACCTAAATCATGTCCAGGTAATGTCAATAGTGTTGTATTAGTCTATCATTCATTAAATGTTATAGTTCTATCAGACTGTAAGTCCTGGTATGAGGCAGGTTATAATATCAGTGGTATATATCTTATCAATCCTGATGGAGGGACTCCATTTGAGGTCAACTGTAGTACAAATATTTTCATATTTTACTACATGTCTTTATATAGGTCTATTGTGACATGGAGACTGATGGTGGTGGATGGACTGTCTTTCAAAGAAGAATGGATGGCTCTGTCGACTTCTATCTCAATTGGATTGATTATGTTCATGGTTTTGGAAATACCTCAGGAGAATATTGGCTAGGACTTAGTAAACTTCATCATTTAGCTAATGGGAGTGTATCTACAAAACTATAAGAGTTGATATGAGAGATAAAGATGGTAACAGTGCATATGCCAGTTACTCTACATTCTACATAGATAATTCTACCACTGATTATACTCTCCATGTATCTGGATATAGTGGTACTGCTGGAGACTCGCTTGTGATACATAATCTTATGAATTTTACTACTAAAGACAATGACAATGATCAACATGGTAATACTAATTGTGCAGTTGCTTTTACTGGTGCATGGTGGTATAACAACTGCCATCAATCTAACTTAAATGGTCACTATGGTGTTGATAATAGCGGAGGCATTATATGGTATTATTGGAAAGGTTGGTACCATTCTCTACCATTTGCTGAAATGAAAATACGTCGTGTCCAGTAATAAGTACAAGTCATCAGTAATATTGATTTACGAAAAACATTATTTTAATTATTTCAGTAGTCCCTTTATTATGTCATTAAATTCACATAATAACTTTCAATTAGTATTGACTGAATTTTCTTAAATCAAAAAGTCTGTTCATGTTTTTGTTACTATAACATATCTGCTATGACTTCAATTTAAAAATTGGACAATATCACAGCTAAAAGTGATGTATCATTTAAAAATGCTATGTAAGTTTCACATATGTATGGCACTCATCAGTTTATATATGGTAATGTACAAAGCTAAAGGATTAGTCAACAGATATAATATATAAGTGCATTGGGTAAGTTTTGGGAACAAATAGATTTACCATATAGCTAATGGGGATGTGTCTACAGAACTAAGAGTTGATACAAGAGATAAAAATAGTAACACTGCATATCCCAGTTACTCTACATTTTACATAGGTGGTTCTACCACTGATTATACTCTCCATGTATCTGCATATAATAGTTGTACTGCTAGGGACTCACTTAGATATCATAATCTCATGAAATTTTCTACCAAAGACAATGACAATGATAATAGTAATTGAGGGAGCACTGGTAATTGTGCAGCTGATTTTACTGGTGCATGGTGGTATACCAAATGCTATCACTCTAATTTAAATGGTCTCTATGAGGTTGATACTGGTGATGGCATTGTATGGTATACTTGGAAAGGTTGTAAATATTCTCTACCATTTGTTGAAAAGAAAACATGTCATATTTAATAAGTCAAGTCATCAGTAATATTTGGTGATTAAAGACATTATTTTAATTATTTAAGTAGTCCCTTTATTATATAATTAAATTCACAAAAATTTTTTAATTAGTATTGATTTTTTTTAAATCACGCCTGACAGTAACATGGGGCAATATGGATCTTGTCTATATTGTTGTATATCCATTAATGGTGCAAAGACAATACAAAAAGTGGTCTCGCTACATTTATTTTCTATACATCTACAAGACCTAGTTCTCGTCCCACATAGGATAAGTATATCTGTTATCTATACTTCATTATTATAATCATTAATTCAATGATAATTATTTGGACTCCATATACTCATTTAGTTGACCCTTATTCCCTAAAGAATAAACACTGATTTGCTATGATTATTTCAAACTTTTCATGCAGAACCACTTTTTAGAAGTTTTAATGAAAAGCTCATGCTCCAGACTTTGGTATAAGCTCAGTATCGTCATGAGATAAGTGTTGTTAAATTTTCTAGCGTTGGTATGTAAATTAAATTCCTTGGCACTTTACACAACAATGCATGGATAAGTAACTTTGTTCATTAGTAAATTGTATGATCAATGATAATAGAGAGGAAATGTTACATACTTTACTAATATTATAAGTTAGTAACTCTGTCTAAGACAGTCATTTCTAGTGACTCTTCTGTAAGAAAATGGCTATCTTCTTGTTAGTGGTAGTATTACTAACTCCTGATATTACTAGTGTAGGACAGGGATTCTCTCACTGTATACAAGCTGACAGTAATATAGGACAACATGGATCCTGTCTATGTAAACAATACTGCTGTATATATGGTAATAGTGGGAAGACTTTTAATTTGAAAGAAAAAGGAAGAAAATTGAGTATTTTCTGTCCATCTACACAACCTAAATCATGTCCAGGTAATGTCAGTAGTGTTTTATTAGTCTATCTATCATCTCTTACTAAAACCATAACATGTAATTACATGTTATGGTTTTAGTTCTACCAGACTGTAAGTCCTGGTATGAAGCAGGTTACAATATTAGTGCTGTATATCTTATTAATCCTAATGGAGGGACTCCATTTGAGGTCAGCTGTAGTATACTTATTCTCATACTTTACTACATGTCTCTATATAGGTCTATTGTGACATGGACACTGATGGTGGTGGATGGACTGTCTTTCAAAGAAGAATGGATGGCTCTGTTGACTTCTATCTCAATTGGATTGATTATGTTCATGGTTTTGGAAATACCTCAGGAGAGTATTGGCTAGGACTTAGTAAACTCCATCATTTAGCTAATGGGAGTGTATCTACAAAACTACGAGTTGATATGAGAGATAAAGATGGTAACACTGCATATGCCAGTTACTCTACATTCTACATAGATAATTCTACCACTGATTATACTCTCCATGTATCTGGATATAGTGGTACTGCTGGAGACTCTCTTGGATATCATAATCTCATGAAATTCAGTACTAAAGACAATGACAATGATGATAGTAATTGGGGTAGCACTGGTAATTGTGCAGTTGATTTTACTGGTGCATGGTGGTATAATAACTGCTATCAATCTAATTTAAATGGTCACTATGGTGATGATACTGCTGATGGCATTGTATGGTATTGTTGGAAAGGCTGGGGATATTCTCTACCATTTGTTGAAATGAAAATACGTCGTGTCTAATAATGAAACATGTCCTCAATAATACTTGTTGTTTAATGAAATAATTTTAATTATTTAAGTAGTCCCTTTATTATATTATTTCACAAAATATCTTTCAATTAGTATTGATTGAATTTAATTAAAATCATAAAGTCTGTTCGTGTTTTTGTTTCTATAACATATCTACTATGAGTATGACTTCAATTTAAAAATTGAACAATATCACAGCCAAAAGTGATGTATCATTTTAAAATGTTATGTGCATTTCACATATGTGTATGACACTCATCATTTTATATATATGGTAATGTAAAGGACTAGTCAACAGATATAATAGATGTACAGATTGTTAAGTTCATTGCGTGACTTTTGTAAACAAATAGATTACCTATAGCTATGTGTAGACTTATAGCACATTGACACTAGTCATATATAAGTATTTACAGAAAAATACCATCAAATGTACTACTTACAACAATGTACTAGTAAATATTATTATTATATCTGTTGTAGCCACACATACTCAAGTATAGAATCCATTTTTATTACTAGGTAAAGTAAACAATTAATTAGTCTAGACAGCTAATGAAGTTAATTAATAGAAAAATGAGGAAACAGTAAAATTTGTTATATGAACATTGTATGAGTGAGATAGGAAAAGTAATTATGAGTGACATAACTCAAATAACACATTGATGTGTTAAAATGACCCACCACTATAAATAGTGATATGGTATTGATTCCTAAGGGAAGGAAGCTACTTAAAATTTACAGAGGGGTTGGGAATATTTTTACTGTAATATATTGAAATAAGAACTTGTAGTTACTACATTACCACACATACTAGTCACAATGGCTGTCTTCTTGTTAGTGGTAGTGTTGCTAACTTTTGATATTACTAGTGTAAGACATGCAAGGATCCTCTAATTGTATGGCTGACAGTAATATGAGACAACATGGACCCTGTCAATGTAAGCAATTGTCATTAAATCAATGATTGTCCTATAAAGTGTTTATAAATTCAGCATCATAATGACATCATAATGTGTTTGGTATAAAGAAAGAGTAACAACAGTTCATTAGTGAATAGTGAACACTTACAACAGAGTACATACTATAGTAATATTATTAAGTTAGTAACTCTGTCTAAGGACAGTCATTTCTAGTGACAGCTCTACAAGAAAATGGCTATCTTCTTGTTAGTGGTAGTATTACTAACTCCTGATATTATAGTGAAGGACAGGGATCCTCTCACTGTATACAAGTTGACAGTAATATAGGACAACATGGATCCTGTCTATGTAAACAATACTGCTGTATATATGGCAATGGTGGGAAGACTTTCAATTTGAAAGAAAAAGGAAGAGTATTTTCTGTCCATCTACACAACCTAAATCATGTCCAGGTAATGTCAGTAGTGTTTTATTAGTCTATCTATCATCTCTTACATGTTATGGTTTTAGTTCTACCAGACTATAAGTCCTGGTATGAGGCAGGTTAGTGCTGTATATCTTATCAATCCTGATGGAGGGACTCCATTTGAGGTCAGCTGTAGTATACTTATTTTCAAATTTCACTGCATGCATGTCTCTCTATATAGGCCTATTGTGACAAGGAGACTGGTGGTGGTGGATGGACTGTCTTTCAAGGAAGAATGGATGGCTCTGTTGACTTCTATCTCAACTGGACTGATTGTGTTCATGGTTTTGGAAATACCTCAGGAGAGTATTGGTTATGACTTAGTAAACTCCATCGTTTAGCTAATGGGAGTGTATCTACAAAAGTAAGAGTTGATATGAGAAATAAAGATGGTAACAGTGCATATGCCAGTCACTCTACCTTTTACATAGGTGGTTCTACCACTGATTATACTCTCAATGTATCTGGATATAGTGGTAAACTCTCTTGCATATCATAATCTCATGAAATTTATTACTAAAGACAATGATAATGATCCTGCATGATAAATAAGGTAACAATGGTAATTGCATAATTTATTTTACTGGTCCTTGGTGGTATAATAATTCTCATAATTCTAACTTATGGACAATATTGTGGTAATAATGAGAAGAGAGTTAGATGGACTGGATGAGATCTTCTCTACCATTTATTGAGATGAAAACATGTTGTGCCTAAATTACAGAAATTGTTAATTTTGACTTGTTATTATCATTTTGTTTTGTTTTGTTTTTTTACTCACTAGTTTGGTATTTTATTGGTTGTATTGTTTAATGTTAAATTATATTTTCAAAGTAGAATTCACATGTCAGAACTATATGTAATGATAAAAAGAGTATGCATAACCAAAGAAAATACTGTCTTTCCTAGTGTAACAGCTGTGGCTGTATACTCTTTAAGATACTTGAGAGAGGGAGGCTAGTATTTGAAGACAGTTATTATTTGAGAGTGGTGTTTAAATAATTGATGCTACCAGAATAATGAACTAGAACATACTAACAGAGTTCAATCTGAACCTTTCTAAGATATTAAAGTAAGTATAATTATTATAGGTTCAAGAGTTCTAAGGATGCAAAGTTGAGACTTTGAAATATATACATCAGTTGTAAATTATATGGCTATTCCTGATAAACAGTGCGTCAAAGAAATTGTATTTCTTGTGGGATAATGCATACACAGATATTAAATTAAAAGTTTAATTTTCATTAAATCGAGTATTATCTTCTCTTTTAATTAATAATAATAATATCCTTTTAAAATATACACATTAAACTGTTTCAAAGAATTAAATATGACACTCTCTGGAAGTGTTCTAGATGTATAATGCATACACAGATATTAACTAAATGCTACTTTCAGACTATACCATTAACAACTAAGAGATATTACACATGTTTTAAATAAAAAATATACTCAAAATATAAATATTAACATACTCTGGTACTACGATACATCTAATATTTATACATCATAATCAACTGCATTTTATGTGAAATACTCAAAATTAAAAGTCTAAGATTTTATGTGAACTACAGCTGTTTTGAATACTTGAATTAAATCATCAGTACTGCAAATTAACAAACAATTAATTTTTAACAAAGAAGAGCCTATATATTCTATACATGGTGTACTAATACAGCAGTGTGATAACATACATCCCATTCCTCACATTACAAATAGAGTAATTAAGTATATCTGGTATGGCTACTAACAAATAGAAAGTCAGTTCAGTATATCATTTTATTATCAACAGAGACTAGTACTCTTCTGCATAGCAATTCTGATTATGGCTATCTTCTTCTTAATAGTACTGTTACTAACTCCCGATGTTACTAGTGTAGGACAGGGATACTCTCACTATATGGCTGAATCTAATATGAAACAGCATAGATCCTCTCCATATGAACAATACTGCTGTACACATGGCAATAGTGGAAAGACTTTTAATTTCAAAGAAAATAAGAAAATGATCTATATCTTATGTCCACCAACACGACCTAAATCATGTCCAAGTAATATCAGTAATACTTAATTAGCCTATATCATGTTATATGTTATAGCTTTAGCTCTACCAGACTGTAAGTCCTGGTATGAAGCAGGTTATAATACCAGTACTGTATATCTTATCAATCCTGATAGAGGGACTCCATTTAAAGTCAACTGTAGTATACTTATCCTCATATTTCACTACATGTCTCTATATAGGTCTATTGTGACATGGACACTGATGGTGGTGGATGGACTGTCTTTCAAAGAAGAATGGATGGCTCTGTTGACTTCTATCTCAACTGGACTGATTATGTTCATGGTTTTGGAAAAGTATCAGGAGAGCATTGGCTAGGACTTAGTAAAATCCATTGTTTAGCTAATGGGAGTGTATCTACACAACTACGAGTTGATTTGACAGATAAATATGGTAACACTGCATATGCCAGTTACTCTACATTTTACATAGGTGGTTCTACCACTGATTATACTCTCCATGTATCTGGATATAGTGGTACTGCTGGAGATGCTCTCATAATCCATAATGGCATGAAATTTACTACTAAAGACGATGATAATGATCAATATAGTGGTAATTGTGCCATTAAACACACTGGTGGATGGTGGTACAAGAAATGTATTCTTTCTAACTTAAATGGTCGCTATAGTGATGACAGTAACAATGGTATTATATGGTACATTACTCCTCAACGATTTGTTGAGATGAAACTACGTCGTGTCTTTTACTGACTGATCTTTTAAGAGACAATATACAAACATGTTGATTTAATTTAAATATTATAAAAATAAAGCTTTAGTTTCCATTAAATTGAGTATGATCTCCTCTTTTAATTATCTTTTTAAAATATACAAATTAAACTATTTCAAATAATTAGATATACGACTTTCTGGAAGTGTTCTAGATGTATATACTTGATTGATACTTGTTTCATTATAAATCTTGTAATTGACATGTTAGGACATATTTGACATTACATACCAGCTCCTTATCTAGATAAAGAAGTTTATACTTTTTTCTAACTATGATAACATTGAACAAAGGTTTCTATAGGTACTATTGACTGCATAGAAAACACAATTTTACTGCACAACTACTGAGTAGATATGGCTGTAGTGCAGAGCTGGATCTAGTACTCTGGCTAAACTTATAAGTACCACCAACTTTAGATTTTGGTACCAAAGATTAATACACTAAATATAATTAACACCAAATTTCCCAGCTACACAGTAAGAAAAAAATGTCATCTAATAAACTTACAAATCAATTAATGTGATAACTGTAAGTGACAAATAAAATTATAGAATTATTTTTTGCAATAGATAATTTACATTTTGAATGATTCATGACACAAGAGATATAATTAAGAGATAAATATAGCACAAGAAGCAACTGAATACTGTATTAGCAGCACTTAGACTACAGTCTGAGTGCCACAAATGAAATAGTACACTCAAAATGCACATTATCTGATTTATTGTGAGCGTTCTATACTTCAAATAGCTTCTTATATATAAACTTTCAATCATTCCTACCTTTGCATTCGTGTATCATATATCTGGATAATATATGCTTCACCATTGACATTCTAAAGTCTATCTTGGCTGTATGTCTGAAGTACTTACAACATTTCACTAATATTACAAGAATCATTGAATATATAAATTATAGTACGCTACGACTATCATATCATGGGTGGTGCCTTTGATACACCCACGTACCAAACAACAAACATCCACAATCTACTATTACTACGTCATAAAGAATGATGTGACATCTTTATTATATTATACAGACCAGCTCTCTGTTCTTAAAACAATACAGATATCATTAGAGGGATGGAAGATGTCACACCACTAGACTCAATGTCCAGACTAAAGGTAAGTCTTAGAAAATTGGAGTGATATTTACAATCAATGATGCCAACTAACAACAAGTAACCTGTAAGTAATGTAGTGAATCCTGTAGTACACAAAGACATAAAGGCTACTTCTAGTGTATGTAAGATAATGTATCACTATCGCTATGTACAGTGTGTATTAAGTATGCGCATGTTAGATAATGGATAGATAGTCAACAGTCAAATAAAAATTCTTAGTGAGCCAGAAATGAGAATTGATAAAATCATACTAGACCATTAATAGTGTGTTAATGACAATTACTGGTTATCACTATACACACACTCACTAACACTATGTTAAGGCACATTTGGGTCAATTATGAGGTATATAATGATCAGTAAAACTTCAGGTGATTCATTAAATGAAAGAGTTGATTGTCAACATGTTGAGAGAAAACATACAAGAATTGAGCACAATGGAAGAATAAATTGTTACCTTTTGTCACATAGTAGCTATTATTAAAAAAGTCACACTTTAACCATTGTGTGTTGAAGATATGCAGACGTAATAAAACATGTCTTGTCACCTACAGCATAGTTCAACATTTTTATAACTTCTTAAAAGGTGTTCTACCAAATTAGCAAACTAGTAACATATATAATTTCCCTGTTTAAAATTGAATAGAATTCTTGGCAACAATATGTACATTGCAGTCATATATGATGTCATTTTTAATTTTATATGTACATTGTGGACATATATGATGTCATTCACAATTTTGTATGTACAATGTGGACATATATGAACCATTTGTGTCATTTTCAATTTTAGTTATGAGACTAGAGTAAGATTTAAGATTATATTTCAGTGTGACATCTTT
Source organism: Xestospongia bergquistia (assembly GCA_963965975.1). Lineage (NCBI taxonomy): Eukaryota > Metazoa > Porifera > Demospongiae > Haplosclerida > Petrosiidae > Xestospongia > Xestospongia bergquistia. Next base: position 6,779,253 of record OZ014418.1, read on the forward strand.
AATAATGATGAATACACAATAATGAATTAAATATTTCTCCATACATGTACATGTACTACAATAGCATCACTATAGTAATGATATCATGTTGAGATCACAACATAGTCAGACTTCTGTTGTAGTACATCTGCAATATCAATCTGAGACTGTTGTCTACTAGTGTATCATCAACAATTACAAAGTCTGTACTCCCTCAACATGTATATGTTTAGATTAACAGGTACCAATAACAAAACAATTATATAATGGATATGCCTTAAAGCCCCCAATAACCTTATTGTATATTTTACAAAACAGGATATCTTGTAAGGTAAATAAGTTCAAAGATAGAAGTATAACATTGTTAGACCGAGACCAATTCCAATTCAGGTTTGCAAGACTTATTCCTTTATTTATAACTACAAGATTTAAAACCACACTTGTCACAAAAGATTAAAACCAATTTTTTTAAATTTACTTGAAAATTAAGAGACTGAAACCCATTCCATATTCATTTCAACTGGAACTAATGATTCAATGACTGATGCTTACTCAAACTTTATACCATAACTTCCCAAGATACCGCAATTTCAGGTTTTACATTATAAGAAGTGGCATTTTTAACCTCATTATGATTTTAACAGGACTATATCCACCATACTCTTCAGTTAGACAGCAATAGTCATCATTTAAATAACACAAGACTGGAACCAATACACAGAGACTGAGACCCATAATGTGACTATTTCAAATTTCATCTTACATGTACATGCACAGTGTTTAAGTAACTAATACATGTAAGCACAAATAACACAGACTGACATGCATACACGTGCAACTACAACACACTAACCAGTTAATTTGGGTGTGGTAACCAGATTTCCCATTGATAAATTATTGCAATGTCATCAGAGCAAATATATGCATATAAGTACATTATATACTAACCTTAGTGACATTTAGAATGGAATCAAGATTATCAGGTGGTGGACGTAGGAAAGTGAAGCGTTGCTTGGTAAGTGGAAAACTAGGGAGAAGAGCAATATTGTTCTTTTAACTATGTAATACATGTAGTCTATATATCAATATTAATTGACATATATAATGACCTTTGGTTGTAAAATTTACTACACCTATGTAACAAGGTGTCTCCAGGTCAACATTGTAAGACAAAACTTGTAGTCCCCAACCAACATATATACTGTTCATATTATCACATAGTTATGTTAGAATAGTATAATACATTTCTACATTGTAAGAAATATGCCTTTGGGAGACGTGTATAAGATAAAATATAAATCAATTATTATGATTTAAAGTGTGATTACTCTTAAAGGACACTTTGAATTAATGACACCCTCTATATTCAGGAAGTTATTTTTGTTTCATATAAATATACTAACACATTACTAAACCATGTCTATATTGAGAGAAAAGTCAGTACGTTCACGAGGTGCAGGGAGGATCACAACAGACAAACATTAATTTGTATCTCTACTGTCATCAAACTGAGAACATAACGACTTCATTTGTCAAGTCTATTACTTCATGATGGACAAGTACTTGTCCTCTCTATAGTCATTACTCTTCTGATCGTGTTATACTATAATATACTGTGTTATACTATGTTACACTGTGTTATACTGTGTTATACTGTGTTATACTATGTTACACTGTGTTACACTGTGTTATACTGTGTTATACAGTGTTATACAGTGTTATACTGTGTTATACAGTGTTATACTGTGTTACACTGTATTATACTGTGTTATACTATGTTACACTGTGTTACACTGTGTTATACTGTGTTATACTGTGTTATACAGTGTTATACTGTGTTACACTGCATTATACTGTATTATACTATGTTACACTGTGTTATACTGTGTTATACAGTGTTATACTGTGTTACACTGCGTTATACTGTATTATACTATGTTACACTGTGTTACACTGCATTACACTGTGTTATACTGTCGTAGTTGAATTGGTACATAGGAATTCTAAAACGTCATAAGTACATACATGCACATGTAATTTGTACATGTACATGTTACCAGGAAGTATATGCACTATTGATGTTACATGTAATATTTGCATAATTAAAGATAATTTTCCCAATTACATGTGCATGATTTTTTCTGTGTGGAGTACATTTATAGTTTATTTTCTTTAAACATGTCATGAGGTATTCAACATATGCTTTGTTCAAGCACATCAAATGTCTATCATTACCTTAAATAGCCTATTAAGAAAGTATATACTATTAAAAACTACACACACACACACACTATCAAAGAACTTACACAAGAGTAGAACATGATGAGTGGGTGTCAGCCTCCAGACCACAAGCTATATGTAACCTGGTCCACAAGTCATCTGATCCAATGGATGTAGCGAATGACACAATAACCTAAAATTACATATAGTTTATAGGAACCAGCTTATTTTATTACAACCTGTTGCTAGGATACCTTTTTTTATTGTGGTTTAGTTTGGCAAGCCCAAAAATGATGTTTTGAACAACAAGTAGTACATGGTCGTGTGTGTGTTGAGTGATCAAATGAATGAATGAATGAATGACATATTGTACAGATGGACGCATAATGAACAATTGGACAGAGGACAGATACAGACAGGCAGGCAAATGGATAGATGGATGAATGCATGGATGAATGACAGTAGATGAAGAGTAAATAATGGACAAGATAAAGACAAATGGATAGATACATAGATTATTGGCAGACAGATGGAGAGGATAACAATCATACCACAATGTACAGATCATATAGAAGCCAATCATATTTTTTAGGGGGAAACTAGTGGGTAATGATGAGATTAACTTCCTCAGTAAATAATACCAAGAATAAAATCAATTCAATATATTGTTAGAATTGTCCCCAAACGTAACAGGTTGACATCATTAATGTAATTCAATATCTACTACTACGTTAAATATTATAGAAGAATATATTATATCATGTACCTACTTACCACAAGATGAGGAGGACTTCCCTCTGTTCCAAGAGATCGTTTCAATGTTAGTACATTCTGACGTTTCTTATTTCTAAGTTGTTTCATCTATTATGTATAAAGAATTAATTGATTATAATAATTATTGTAATTAACAGGGTTGATTTGTTTACCTGATTTCTACGATCTATTCGTCTCATTTCTTTCATCTTCTTTCCAGACATTGACTTCAAACCAACACGACCTAACAAAAGAAAATACTATCGTAACAAGGAGTAAGTCGTGTGATACAATGAGATAGAGGCCAAAGCAAGTTTATATATTATTTACCTTTGTTATTAGCTTGAATATTTCCTTTGGTCTTGTGTTTGCCATGTTTGTGTGGTTTGTTCTGCTGTTTCAGAGGACCAGGCCGATGTGCTGATTGATCAGCCATGACATGAAGACACCACGTGTGTACGCATGCGCAAAGGAACATCCACTGGCCGGATATTAAACATCCGAAAGATTGTCGGGGGGAAATTCTCAAAAGTAATACTGTATTAATTAGCGTATTGTGTACCCCAATATGGTAGACACAAAGGGGAGAGGCATAGCAAAAAAGCTTTGTCTGGATTCGCTAGTCACAGTAGTCAGTGAGCTGAGTAAAGCGAGATCTCCCACCCAGATTGTTGATCTCCTTTTTCCGACAAGGCTGCAAGTTCTTTGCCAGCCATAACTTCAACAACTCCATCATTATTATCGCTCCTACACTGAAAGTCAACTTCAATTGACTGACTTTTTGTTTTGTGGTTAGTAGGCTCTTAGCTCCGTCTTTACTTTCGTCTTTTATCAAGTCATATCGTTGAGTTTAAAGAAATTTTGATTCTATCGACCAGTTTCAAGGCACAACTCGAAGAATCATGAAATCGAGTGCTTTCGGAGATCGAGCAAGACAGTTAGCTACCTGGTTTCAAGAATGGAATCAATGCGAACAAACTATCGCGTTGTACTCCCTCCTTACTAAAGTCAGTGCTACGCAGGCTAGGTTCTTCTCTCTAGTCTTGGAGCACACGCTCAAAAATGGTCAAGATTCACAGGAACTAGCCAGGATGGAGAACGATGCGAACAATCCAGGTAAGCAACAACTTACATATACTCGGAAGTTGTTTCTTGCTAGATGAACTTGAAAATGAAGCTTTCCATACATAACCAGTTAGACAGCTGTTGTGTGCATTCATCATTTATTGTTAATATTTTTGTTTACTTTCTATTAATGTTCTTTTTCCACTCCCTTTCAGCTTTCCTCAGTGCTATCCACAGCGAACCTGACAACCTTGCCTTACAACAGCTTCTATCTCACATTCCTCTTCTCCATCCAGGAAACAACAAAGCACGAGAAGAATATTTGAAACTACTTCCTAAAGTTCTATTTGGTTCCATTGAAGACTCTGACTACTTGTATCAATGTCGGCAACTAATATCACTAGCTTTAGTACATCCTGCATTTCCACATGAGGATCGTGAAAAACTCAAATTCTGGTTATCTCGATTAGAAGAAAGATGCCGAAACATTGCTGAGAGAAATGGAACTCTTACTCATCAACCATACCATCAATTACGATCCATGACCTTACCTTCCTCGCCTCCAAGAAGAATATATCAGCTGCATACTGGTCATTCCGATGATTTAACTAGTCGTAAAGATCGTATATACATAACGCTTCCACCTGGATCTAGCCAGAATCTTCAGTTTGTCGATGGGTTTGATGGCCTTGGAGAAGTGGATACGTATCCTTCATTTGAAGATGATGATGAACCAATTCAGAAAGCTTTCACACTCTCCTCTGGCCAAAGCCTTTTCACCACTCTTCCATTACAAGAGCATTGTTCTACTCCTAATGGGTATGATGATTATAAAAGAATGAAGAACAAATCACTATCTCTACCTAACAACCGTGCTCCGTCAGCTTGCTCTCTTCCTGCCTCATTCGACGACCAAATACCATTTTTATGGAAACCTGGCATGAAAGGTAAAGTTATAGCCTCGTCTAGTTGTGTCTATTATTTATCTGTTGTATGTTTAAGTACTTACTCTAACAATTGTATATACATTGTTGGATTCTTGTGTTGATGGTACTGTTATGATATGATGAAACCACTGTTAGTGATGAGTGTGTCTGTGTAGATTTTTGTCTTGGTTGATGAAATTCGTAGACTGTAGACTGTCTTCAGGTGTATTCATGAATTAAGTTTGTTCGTCTCTCCCTCCCTCCTTTTTTCCACTTCAATTGTGGTATCTTTTTAAAATGTTAGCAACATAATTAGATCAAATGTCTTCCTCTGTCCACAACATGTGGTTGAATGACAATAGTATTTTTCAATAGTCTATATTTTCCCTATATTTGTTACCTATTGACACACAAAACACAGAAATTTGTATACACAAATAAGATCTATAGGACACTTAGGCTCTTTACAACACATACACACACACACGCACACACACACACACACACACACACTCAACCTTTTGTCCATGGTGCTTTGTATTCAATCTGTTTTTTTTTTAAATGGCTCTTTATATTTGACTATTATTAATTAACACACTCATAAAAGGCTTGAGTCTCAGTACACTAGAGTCATTCATGTGGCTGCCATGTCATTTATGGGCTGTTGATATAGCTTGAGTGGTTGCCATGTCAAAGCTTTTGGAAACAGTTGGGCCAATAGTTACTGAGATTATGTCACTGTTAAGGTAGTTAAATTTATCAGCACTTTGATATTAATGGACTTGCTAGGTCATGTGTGTTGTCAATTATTAATAATTATTAATTTAGTTAAAATAGGTTTATACAGATGAGAATGACTTAATAGTTATTGCTATAATTATAGGGTTAAAATAGGTTTATGCAGATGAGAATGACTTAATAGTAATTATAGGATACAAGTTACTGTTATTTTCCCTATAAACTTTTCTCAGATTACTTTTTAATTGTGTTATACTAATAACCATAATTGTTCATTTACCATGTTTAGAAGTTGAGCGTATTATAACAAGTTTAGTTCTACAGATTCTAAAGCAGTTATGAGAACAAGTATAAAAAATCAGTACCTGTACAGGTGGGTACATACCTTGATCAAAGCCAGATTTGTGTACTGGGAATTTTCAGTAAGTGGTTATTAGTTGGGGACTTGTGTAGCTGGTTGTCAAGTTGTTGCTCTATTACTATTATGGAATATGGAATGTGCATTTTTCACTTCCTCTTTTTGTGTTTAATCATATCAACTTAGCAAATGTCCTTGATATTTCAAATTCCTTTGGTAGTGTTATTTCTCATAATTATGTAGCAGAAAAAATTGTGACTGGCTGTTGTTAGTAGAGAAAGTTTGCTATCTATGATTACTTACTTAAGTAATCATATCATAGGAGTTAAACCACTACTGAAGAATACTATATAGCAGCTGTCTTTTGTTTATTTTGAAAGTGTTTGTGTATTTTGTATATTTAGAATAGAGAGAGAGAGAGAGAGAGGAAGAGAGAGACAGAGACAAACACACAACACAGAGAGAAAGCAGCTTGACTTTACTCCATACCCCCCTCCAAAATGTCAAATCTCATGAGTATTGATTCATGAATTGTTTGACAAACATCATATAGTGTATTATATATATTGTATGTATATATATATATATGTGGATTGCCTCATGTTACAGGGTGTGGACTGATCAAGGATAAACAAACTTAACTAGACCCCACTGACCATTGTAAACCCAGACATTAAATAAAATGGTTGCTAAGGGGTATGTATTGTGTTATGGATAAAAATTGGAACAGGAATGGAATGGAATGGGATTGAAATAATAAGACTGGAATTGACTATTACATTATACATTTTATTGGATGTGTGTGTACTAGGTATTACAATATATAGACATAGTTAATACCTAAGTTGTCATGTGAACAATGTGAAAGCAACTCTGTTATAAGGTACTAACTTCCATTTATAGCAGAAGAAAAGTTTTGAACAAATTCCCTTGCTACTGATTATTCTGTAATTGTTTTGTTTGGTGTGTTCTTGTTAGTATGAATTACTGGTAACCTCCACAGGGACTCTTAGACTAGTGAACATCAGTACTTCTAAGATAGCTACCATTAGTAAGCTCTATACTAGTAAACATCAGTACTTACTACAGTGACCTAAGATGGCTACCATTAGTAAGCTCTAGACTGGTAAACATCAGTACTTACCACAGTGACCTAAGATAGTTACCATTAGTAAGCTCTAGACTAGTGAACATCAGTACTTACCACAGTGACCTAAGATAGCTACCATTAGTAAGCTCTAGACTAGTGAACATCAGTACTTACCACAGTAACCTAAGATAGCTACCATTAGTAAGTTCTAGACTAGTAAACATCAGTAATTACCACAATGACCCCCCAAGATAGCTACATTAGTAAGCTCTAGACTAGTAAACATCTGTACTTACCACAGTGGCCTAGGATATCTACCATTAGTAAGCTCTAGACTAGTAAACATCAGTACTTACCACAGTGACCTAAGATATCTACCAAGTATACACACACATCAATACTGACCACAGTGTAGTAGCTATTCTTTGACTACTAAATACCCTGTCACCAATGTCTAGACCAATGAACATCAATACTTCCCAACAAGGACCGTCTAGACTGGCCAAAGTAATGCTCATATGTTCAAAATTCTCATTATAATGACCATATTTGATAACTGTGAATGTCTTGATATGCCAATACTCACCTTAACATGATCATCACTCTTCCATTCTCAGTTAACTGTATATACACACATTACCATATATACATGAGTTTATGATGATGTATTGCATGTAATCTTGTAGTGTTGTGGCTGAATGGCTTTCCTCCTTTTGTAGCCAGTGCCCTCCCACACAATTGCTAATAGCCCCTTAGATGTATTTTGTTCCTTTTATGTACAGTAGAAAGGCTTTTAAATCTATCCAATTGTGTGATTTGAAATCGTCTGATTTTATGTGGTCATCATCTCTCTTTCTCCTGTCCTTAGATGTTCCAGTATGGTTAAAATCACTAAGGCTGCACAAATATCAACAGCTCTTTGTTGACATGACATATGAAGATCTTCTTGACACAACTGAAGATTTTCTGGAATCAAAAGTAAGTAACCAGATTCATTAATACCTCAAGACACTCCAGATCACTTGTAGGAATACAAACTATTCATTAAACACAGTAACTATATATTTATTATAAAAATATAATCCTGAATTCTCAATACAAGTCTATCTTGCAAATAAGCACTCAACTATCCCACAATTTGACCAGATAAATGCTCTTTTTGCTATGTTGTCTGAAATTAAAAAAGGATTTTGTAAACAAATCATACAATGTGAAAGTTAAGATGTTACAACGTCATAAGACTATTAGCTGATATGTTAATATAAGGTAATATTACTGTACTCTAAATAACTTCTAGGGGTTATGTACACAGTCCAATATCTTGTTATAATAGTCTTGTCTGTAAGTCTTCAGTAGTCAAAGCTGCTAATCCTAATCTTAGCCTAGTAAGAGTTTCCACTTACCACACCCTGATCACTGACCACCAAATTTGTACAGATATTATTACAGAGACCACAAACTACCCACTCATCTAGCAGAGGAGTAACAAAAGCCTGTATAGTTATAGTAGTAGTACTGGAGTAGTAATGGTATATGAGTGATGTAAATGCATTATTTACTCTAGTTTATTAGTTTGTTGTTGAGAACTTGTTTTAAGAACTTGTTATGTAAGTTTAGTGGTTATGTTTGGGAGGATGTTCAAGAATACAGACTCGATATTTACATTACTTGGAGGGCATTGTTTTAAAATGTATTGAATTTGGCTATTTAGCAGAAGCTGTATGTAATATTGTTAAATATGAATTGATAAACTTTTAAACGTTAAAAGTAACATCACAGCTGTATGTAATATTGTTAAATATGAATTGACAAACCTTTTAAACGTTAAAAGTAACATTATCACTGCATATATAGTTTAGTTCAATAACAATTACAGGGCCTTTGTGTATTATTTTAATTGTGTAATTGACTAGATCCACAGATACATACATATTCCTTCTATTATGTTTTTTTATTAATCTACTATTATAATATGACGTGTAATGAAAGAAGCATTGCTACTCGTTGTTGATGCAGAACACTTGTTAGTATATGAGTTCATTATAATCCATTTATGACACAATTAAATTATATAACTACTTGCCTTTTATGGCTCATAAGCATTAGAGAATTTACTGATCGCTATTGCATTATATATAGACTATACCTTCAATAACCACTTTGGGGGTTGTTGTCACGGACAGTTTGTCTCCATGGAAACCATCCCAGTTATCTCCTTATGAATATTTTTAGTGTTTGAAGTGTCTAAAGAAACCTTGTTCCTCAGTTTTGTATTGTTTTGGTTTCTTTAGAACACTTACACACTAAATAAAATATTCCATGGATGAAATTTTGTTTCTGACATGGTTTCCATGGGAGATATCTTGCAGTTTGTTTATTTTATTTTCCATTCTCATAGAATGTTACTAAAGGAGCTAGAAACAAAATTATACTTAGCATCAAAAAACTTCACAAACGACCAGATTTGCTAGCCGAAATTGAGCAGGTGAGCACACATGTGAGGGAGGGTCTTGTAATCATAACCCTGACATTTGGGTGCTAACATTACATATATGCAGCTGGTAATGAAAAAGGTCATGGCTTTAATGAGTCTCCTCCCATTTAACACCAGGGGGAGGTCACATACTGGTCATCTAGAGCTTCTCTAATAACCACACAGTACAGCTGGTCTTGTTTGGTCTATAGTGATGTACTATAAAAATAAAACTGATATTGGAGTAAATTGTATACATGTATGTACATGTACATGTACAATATTGGAACACATGTCTTTAGGATGACAAGAACAATCATTGTTCTCTCTCTCTCTCTTTCTCTCTCTCTCTCTTCCCTTCTCCCTTATCTCAGGATGTTGAAAAGCCTGGTGAACTCCTCTCATGTATTGACCGGTTAAAACAAGTATTAGTCACTCCTATTAAACCATACCCACTTCTAAGTGATGAACCCTCACCTCCTACTTCTACCAATACAGCTAACACTTCCGTGGAAGATAAGGATAGTAGTAAACAGGTCTCATCAACACCAGGTATTGATGGAAACCTTGGTTTATTATAAATAATGACTTAACTCCCTCTCCCCCTCTTCCTCTCTCTCTCTCTCTCTTAGTAGGTGACTCTTCTTCCTCCAGTCAAGAAGACTCGCCCCAACATGTTCCTGCCACTCAAGATGGTGGCAGTAGTGGAGGAAGTTCATGTTCCACTCCTCCTTCTTCACCTCGTCTTCATCGTTCATCATCAGCGTCATCAATTGATGATCTCTTAGCAAAGGATTTTCCTCAAGAAGATCTGCCATCTTTGATTACTCGTACTATTGGAAAAGGTAGGAGTTCTCATTATATTCACATATGTTCTACATTAATATTAGTCCCAAACTACAATTAATATTGAGGACACATTGTTTCAGCTATATATCCATTGTTTCAGCTATATATCCATTGTTTTAGTCCATTGTTTCAGCTATATATCCATTGTTTTGATTATAATAAATGCATCCCATTCTATTTTGACTTGACTATAGATCCATTTTTAACTATGGATCCATCTATTCTTCATCCATCCATCCATCCATCCATGACTTTATATCAATCCTATAGTTTTCAGTCAATTAATGATGCATACAGAAACAAATGAAGAGAACTTGACATCTTACATCAAATTATTAGACAATGCCATGTGCCATGAGGTAAGTGTTAGAGTTTATATAAAAAGGTAGACAAAACTATCCATTGGCATTCAACAGCTTAAGACTAATACTGCTGATATACTGGTAGCTATTTTATTGAAAACATGTACTGGGTATTTTTGCTACTTTTGGTCAAGCTTGCCAATTTGTACACACGTCATTTGTAATGTATACCTGTTTTTATAAGCACATGTAAATGTATGTACTCAATTTTTAATGTACATTACCATTAAGTAATTGTGTAACATTAGGTATTAATATATATATATACAGTTATCATTACTAACAACACTATTGTCATATCACACTGCCCCACCTAAACTTGGAATTGTTTATTAGTGTGGACAGTGGCCTCAATAAAAATACCTTTATAACTATTGCATAGTTTTGTACATACCATTCACACGCACTCCTCTCAATGCTAACTGAACACTAGGAAAAAAGCAGACATTGTGTCCACTACAACTGACCCCTCCTTGAACAGTTATGGCCTAATAGACACTTGCCTGTCTTATAATGGAAGCAATTACAGCACATATATTATAATTACTTGATGGTGCAAACTACACTATTGTTGCTTCTTTATTACGTATGGATGCTAGATAACAATTTTAACTGATGTAGTTAGTAATCAATTATTATAATATGACACAAGACAGGATAGGATTAGTACAAATATTGGGCTTTTTAATATAGCAATTAACTGTCTTGTCTTATCTATTCTATATCTACTATTCAGCACAATTTATAATAGGCCTCTTTAAATAAACTTGTACTGCAAAAAGTTAAGTACTGACTGTTGTTGTCAATGTCATGGTTAATAACACTGGTCATATGTCATGAATATAAAGGGTGTTATTTAAGATATTGTCCTTTATTATGAGAGGTTAATTGTCATCAGAATGGAATGTGTTATGATCATAAACAGTAATGTGTATGCCAATGATACAACTCTTTCATTTCATATTGGAATGTATGTTGATATGACTTTGTGGTCAGTTATAATATGTAGGTTTCTATTTGAGTCTGAAATTTTCTGGTTTTCAGAACAGATTTATTGTTTGATATGACTCACTGTCATTGAATTGTAACAACCATTAGTAAGCTCTATACTAGTAAATGTTGGTACTCACCATGGTGACCTAGCTATCATTATTACTCTCTGAACTAGTGAACATCAGTACTTCCCATAGTGATCTAGGATAGCTACCATTAGTAAGCTCTATACTAGTAAACATCAGTACTTACCACAGTGACCGGATAGCTACCATTAATAAGCTCTATACTAGTGAACATCAATACTTACCACAGTGACCTACCATTAATAAGCTCTATACTAGTAAACATCAGTATTTACCACAGTGACCTAAGATAGCTACCATTAGTAAGTTCTAGACTAGTAAACATCAGTAATTACCACAGTGACCCCCCAAGATAGCTACATTAGTAAGTTCTAGACTAGTAAACATCAGTACTTATGATTACGATGACTGCTCTTTTCTGTAGGCATTTAAAGTAAGTCACAAGAAACTATTCTTTGATTGGAAGCAGCAATGTCAACAAACATTGAGGGTCATCTCTCCAAAGAAATCACCTCGAAACAGAGGGTCAGTAACAATACATAACATAAAGCTAACATACTAGACTATGACAGCAACCAATGAGCACACCGATATGTACTTAATATCGCTCTCATGTATTTACATGTTACCTGATATCTTGTAGTCACCTCAACTTTATTGGTATTATTTAACATGATCTACACCCATAAAACTGACTACCTTATATAGCATTACTGTTAACCACATTGTGTTCATAATATTTTGTCTTCATATTTTTCATGTGGGTTTGCAATATGCATCCATTTGGCTTCTATGTACTACAACGTAAATCGTCCATTTATCTCATTTATTGTCTATTCCGCTTTTTGTGCCCATCTTGTTTATATGTCCATTCATCATGCTTATATGTCCATTCATCTTGTTTATATGTCCATTCATCTTGCTTATATGTCCATTCATCATGTTTATATGTCCATTCATCTTGTTTATATGTCCATTCATCATGTTTATATGTCCATTCATCTTGTCTGTCATCTTGTTTGCATGCATCCATTAGCATTATTCATTCATCCATTCTTTTATTATTTCATGTTCTCTATTTGGTTGGGTATCAATGTTAAACTGTTTATCCATTAGGTGGCCCAATGCCTTCACAATAGCTGGTAATCCTCCTCAACCTAAAATTCCCTATCCAGACAAGAGAAATGGTCGTCGTAGCAATGTTCGTATTAATACCATGGGACCTAAAGTACCTACCAGTATCATTGGTTCTCCGAGATCATATAGTACTCTTCCAAAGGCTAACCCCCGTCAATTACATCAGGTAATAAGATAGGCCCTTGATGTGGTTAGTACTGACTCATTTAAGAATCTAGACACCATCAATGCAATTATCACCAATTAAAAATATTTTTTTTTAGCCCTTACCTCCGCCCTACTATCCTCCTCCTCGTAGTCGTAGCAACACTGGTCCCTCAATGAAACAACCACCAATTCCTATTCCAGCTGTTCTACGTGCTCATCGTTATGTCAATATGACAATCCCTTCTCCTATGGAGGTCAGCGAGACACACATGGATGAACTGTGTAAAAGTGTAACTGAACATGCTCTGGAAGGTATGAAAGTCATATTTTTATCTCACTTGTACAACATATGAACTATTTAGCAATGTGTTGTCTATAGCTTTGATCTTGTGGTACATGATAGACATGTTTTATAGGATACACCAAGTACAATAGAACTAACTAAAACTTATTGAAGGAGACAAAGATATTATTGTTCTCTCTCTCTCTCTCTCTCTCTCTCTCTCTCTCTCTCTCTCTCTCTCTCTCTCTCTCTCTCTCTCTCTCTCTCTCTCTCTCTCTCTCTCTCTCTCTCTCTCTCTCTCTCTCTCTCTTCTAGATCAGAGCGATTTATAAAATGCATTTCACTAACAATACTCATTTTAAAAAAACACAATAGAAAAGCATCAAAAACATGTAAAAAAAATAAAAAATGAAAGCATGTTGTTACCTTCCAGTTTTATGGCAGGATACTACAATAAAAATACACTACATTCTACTTCAGTACACCCAAAGACTTCACAGTGATATTACCCACCCAAGACAAACGATGCTCCATCAAATAATGGATTACATTTGTGTAAAAAATTGCATTGTAAATAGAACTCTCAATTAGTCAGACATTATTGTTATGTTGGGATGCATCAGTGAAGTACATTTTTTCGCAAGTTCCCAATAAGAATTGATTTACCTTGATCTGATGAATAGTGATTTCACTAAATGTTCTCTTCCAAAACCGGCTGGTTCCGTGCTATACTCCTCTTTGTGTATTTATGTTCTCTGTCAAGTCTGATTCTCAAATTTCCATACCCAGACTCTGATTTCTGTGTTCATATTTTACTAATCAACTGTAAAAATAGTCATTTACAAATGTATGAATTCTCTCTTGTTTTTCCTTTTCCTCTTTCTCTCACTGATATATTCCTTCTCTTCATCTAACCATTCAACCATCATCAAGTATTTTAACCACATCGATGTCATCTGGTCATTATCCTATGTTCCACTTATCCATATATATGTGTGTGTGTGTGTGTGTGTATATATATATATATGTGTGTATGTGTTCTACAAGTCATGTGACCTGCATGTGATGTGTCTTGTGTGTGAGAATATATATTATGTAATCATTGCATCATTTATCATTGACTGATGATTGATGTTCTAATAATTATTATAGGTAATTATTAAAAAATCTCTTAATTTTTTCTGATAAACTCAATTTTTAAAGCAATTTCCATTTAATTTCTCTCAACTGTTTAAAATTTATTATAATTTTTTTGGTTTGGTGCAATGCAATGTGATGGCTATATGTTTGAATAAAATATAATTCATTACACAGTCAATGGCAGTACCAACGTCCATGAACAGCTAGATGTACATGTATAGAAATATTGAATATAATCTAACATACTTCATTATACAGTCAATGGCAGTACCAACGTCCATGAACAGCTAGATGTACATGTGTAGAAGTATTGAATACAATCTAACATACTTCATTACACAGTCAATGGCAGTACCAACGTCCATGAACAGCTAGATGTACATGTGTAGAAGTATTGAATACAATCTAACATAATTCATTACACAGTCAATGGCAGTACCAACGTCCATGAACAGACGTACATGTATAGAAATATTGAATACAATCTAACATAATTCATTACACAGTCAATGGCAGTACCAACGTCCATGAACAGATAGATGTACATGTATAGAAATATTGAATATAATACTTCATTACACAGTCAATGGCAGTACCAATAATGAGCGTCCATGAACAGCTAGATGTACATGTATAGAAATATTGAATATAATCTAACATACTTCATTACACAGTCAATGGCAGTACCAACGTCCATGAACAGATAGATGTACATGTATAGAAGTATTGAATATAATCTAACATACTTCATTACACAGTCAATGGCAGTACCAACGTCCATGAACAGCTAGATGTACATGTATAGAAGTATTGAATATAATCTAACATACTTCTTTACACAGTCAATGGCAGTACCAACGTCCATGAACAGACGTACATGTATAGAAATATTTGATTATAATCTTTTTAAAAATGGCTTGCTTTCCTACCAGCCAAGAAGTAAAACAAAAGTTGATCAGAGAAGCTAGCTACATTATCTTACACTAGCCACTATGTACTTGTATCTATGGCAACATACTAATAATTCAAACACTTAATATTACATCAATAGGTTGTTTCCAACAAAAATTATATTCCACTCTGTCAACGTGCTGTGTGACCAGTAAGTGCCAAGAATTCCTCTCTTGTTTTGGGATCATCTCTGAACACTCCCAACATAGAACTAGTCACTGTTTTACTTGATGTCTTACTAACACCTCTCATTGTCATACACATATGACTGTATATAGAGAGAAGAAAGTAATATAATTCTCTCTCTCTTTCTCTCTCTTACGTTGCTTCGACAACAACACCCACACCACTAGGGTTAATTGCTTCAATGATAGCATCTGCTATTTGCTTTGTCAGCCTTTCTTGTAATTGAAGTCGTCTACTATATATTTCAACAATTCTATAATAGAAAGCAAAAAATCAAAATAATAAAAAGATCAAATACATTCTATAAGGACACATAACTTAGCTATGTTAGCTTAACTTAGCTAAATGTATTTATATATTTATCCAAAATCTTTCCCATAATACATGTGTTGTTTTCCCAAACTATATTGTTTCTACCTTGTTGTGTCTAGTCTAATAGATTCACATGCTATTATTTCATTTAGCTATGTTAGCTTATAACTTAGCTTAGTTCTGCTATGTTGTCTTCTTACCGTGCAATTTTACTGAGCCCTAATACTTTTCCTTTTGGTAGATACCCAACAGATACTTGGCCATAGAAAGGTACAAGATGATGTTCACATAGAGAGTACAACTCGATACCTCTGACTAATACCATCTCATCATGATCTTCCTTAAATACACCACCACACACCGCACCTAATAAAAGGGTTAAGTATTCATAATTTTTTTACAGTGTATTAAGTATAATAAAAATAAGTCATAAATTTACATCATATTAATTTAAGTAAGCAATGGTATTTATAGCTGACTACTAATAGTTTTGCTTTCTACTTATGGAACGTTATGATTATTATATAATAAAGTCACAAGCTGTAGGTGTGGTTAAGTTTGTATGTAATTTAAGTTGCTATGAATACATCAAGTAGAGTCAACTTGAGTCACTATTTCAGTGCCTACAATCAATAAAAGAAGCTCCACCTTAATTAAGGGTGTGGCTGAAGCTTGATTCTCTTAACTTAACCCTTTTGATTTAGTAAATGCAAAATTTAATTCTGAAAATGTCACCTTCTTATAGAAACACCCTCTAAATTACAAGACCAGCAGTCAACCCAACATTCTCAAAAAATAATTCTTAAACAAAGCATTGTCTTTCATATGAACTTTGACCTGTACTATTGCTCTTACAGTTTGCTTATACCTACTATAATATCACCTGTGCCTCCTTTCCTACAACTATTGCCTTATTTACTCAGTATACAACAAAGTGCTGAGAGGCAAGATCAAGGGATTTCAAAGCTAACATAACCACTTTACAGCCCCAACAAACCACTTTAGAGTCTACGTGAGCATTTTTGCCAACAAATACCAACAAGGGTTAGCCACAAAAGGGTTAAATAATCAGTTCCATTCTTGCAATCATTTCCAGCCAAAAGTGCCTGGCTCCACTTTAATTGAGGGTGTGGCTGAAGCTGTTTTGTTTTGTGTTGTACAATTCAACTCACTTTCTATAGTCTCCTCGTAGCCTTTTGTGAAATAACATAACGCTCTTGCAGCTCTTAAAGGTGTTTCTTTTAAACCTTCTCTCTCTACATCTTCGCCTACCATTCCTATAATAGTTTTAAAGGCGTTAGATAATGTTTCAAGCCTTTTTTCTGCTTCTTTCTCTTCTTCATCTGTTTTCCAGCACGGCTTGGGCCTCTGAGAATCAAATCTAGAAAGGGCCAATCTATCGTCAGAACTTGACACACTTCTAGGAGAGGTCATTGTTGGATTGTGGGTTTGTGGGAGGAGAGACAGGAGTCGTCTCTGTTTATGTACACGCCCACTATCTGCGCGCACCAAAAATATTGGGCAGGTAAATAACTGGCTGAACTGGTAATGCGTCATTACTGTTCTCACCAAAATTAGAACATGAGGCTTTCTTGGAGGCTTTTGAAAATCATCTATATCCTACAGTTGTATTACGTTCTCGAAACTCTCGGTCAACGAACGACAGTAAGTGAGTTATTAGTAAAGAGGGCGTTAAAGAGATTGAAATAGTTTTATTGAGATTTTTAATAAAATAATTTTTTGTCATTTAAACTACATCACTGCTCCCTACACCTGAACATCTCAGCTGCTGAGATCATTGCTACACCTTGTCTGTAGGCATTTAGGTCTCAGGAGAGGACTATGCAGCTGTCATTATATCCTGTATGGATTGTTGTCATTAGACAAAGTACATTGTCTGGTATTATGGAATAATTAGGTATCTATGGTAACATTAATATTTACATGTAATTAGTACCATATTGAACATGGTTATGGATATTTCAATGTCAAGTCTAACACAATTGATAATATTGTCATCGAAAACAAATAATTTTATATTTTGAAGAAGAAACCAAGAGACTAAATGGATATGACCAAATAAATGAGAAAATAATTCTAGACTGTAAATCTTGTACTATAATTTTCCATAATAACATTAACAATGGTCTTTCAATGCAGTTAGCAACCATCAAAAAATTAATATAACTATAACACATTTGAATATAATAGAATTTGGCGTTGTACTCCATTAAGCCAAAATTCCAAAAGAAAAATTAATAACACTACTAATAACGTATCTGATAATTTTAAAGATATAAAATACTAAAGATTAATTTAATAAGATATAATTCCATTGCTATTATAAAATAAATATGGTTTACAATACAGTACATACAAACTGACATGTTGGTTTACAAGTTATTCAAAGCTAACATTAAGTGTCACTTTCAAGGTATCTGGTTAACAATATGTCATATAATAGCATTATATCATTGAATGTACACATAACTACCTACCTGTGTAATTAGCTACCAAGCCATAAATGAATTATTATTGTATTAACTGAAATGATATGATTTTGTTAGTACAATAAAGTGAAGGAATTTTATATTTATTAATATAATGAAGTTATTATTTTTTCTAGCATCGTTTTAATACCCTTACAAGTAGACGTGCTCGAACTATAGCTCAATGTGGTAATGTTGACAATATTAAAACCTCTGAAATACCAAACATTCTAAAAGTACGAGTCCCTGATACCCCTGAACATGCTGAAGTGAAACGGGTTAGTACATGCATGAGAGAGAGAGAGAGAGAGAGAGATTCAATTTTGACTTTGTTACAAAAATAAAAGATCATTTCTTAACCAAATTTACATGTACATCAAACTTCATAGCTTGTCGCATAATGTCTGTGAATATAGATACACAAAGATAATATATGTGACAAACATTATTTATATTCTCAGCTTGTCTGTTACAGAAATTAGTTGATGTCCAATGTAGATAGAGTTGCGTGTCATATCCTCAAATTTGAAAATGTTAAATACACATCAGCTGCTTTGAAACTTGTTAGGATTGTTATTAATTCCTTTTCACACATAGCTGAGCATGTTACAATAACTAATATATGAGCTATGTTACAATAACTAATATATGAGCTATGTTACTATACAAGCATTTACTTTTAAACATCATGCAATAGTGACATCTAGTTTTGAAAAACTTTTGTACGTGTCTTAACTCTGAGTATATAAATAAAGTAACAAATTAAGCTGAAGTAGATTTTCATTTTATGTAGCAATATGAAATTAATTCTAATTATAAATTATAATCTCTTTCCATCTAATGAGCTACCTGTTAAAAATAATCTTAGTTAATAAATTACCCATTTATTTGTGAAAATTAAATGTACTTAATATAAAAAATGATGTCAGTTTTAGAGCTAAATAGTAAAGGTTTGAACTATTTAACTGATAACAATTCAATATTACATACCAATAGTTGTAGCAGGACTTTATACAGTAAGAAGTGTTAGATAAGTCAAAACCACTTCATTAAGTGACTTTGAATTTCTTGCTAATATATAAATATCATAGGAACCAGGAGGGCTAAAGGTTTTTTACCCTCCTAAAATCATCCAAGAGAGAGTACTAATTGATTACACACCATTAATCACAGTTAAAAGAGCACAAAATGTTTTGATCCCATCCCAATTCATCTTCCTACCATACCAAGTAATATTCAATTAGACTATTTGGCAGATAAATCACGATCGTTGCTTTCATCTCTTTATGGTAATACTATAAACTGCCAAATTTAGAAAAGCTTTTCTTTAAAGATTTAACTCATTGTCATGGTACACTAGTAATAAACATGTTTTCATGTTTATGCGGTTGTTTTGAGCAGTTGCCATGACACCTTTATATTACAAGACAACACACTCTTAAATAATAGCACAGACAACAATGAAATCTTTGACAAAGAATGTCACTTTATTTATGTTTACGCGATAAGTGACCACACCCTCTATTTAATTTCATAGAATCATAAATCTATGAAAGATTAATTTTATTTATGGAAATACAATATTATTAATTGATATGATAATAATAATGAATATGATTATAAACATACAGGTACTTATTGGTATAACATATCAGCTATTAATTCATGTGAATTAAATGAGAAATGATATTGTATTCCATAAAGAAATTGTACTAATCACTTTCTTCTCATCTTATTGATGGTAATAGTTATCATTGAATCATTGTTATTATTGATTGTTACCATAGCAACCAATTTTTTATTATATTATTTAAATTTTCTAAGTTTATAAAGACAAGTTATTAGTGAAAATATATCAGAAGAAGCCGTCTATGATATTTATTCACAAAACAAAACAAAAAAGGCCAAAAGCTGGGTTGCGTCAGTGGATCAGGAGTTTGGAAGAAGGCTTGCTTTTTGTGAGCTTAGTTTTCTTTGGAAACACGAAGTATCCACTTGACTTAGCCAGCATAAGTGTAGTGTGTAAACTAGTATATATAGGTGTAATTGTAATTATGTTCATTGTATTCTTACCAGTAACCTGTCTCTGTCTCTCTCTCTGTCTCTCTCTCTCTCTGTCTCTCTCTCTCTGTCTCTCTCTCTCTCTCTGTCTCTCTCTCTCTCTCTCTCTCTCTCTCTCTCTCTCTCTCTCTCTCTCTCTCTCTCTCTCTCTCTCTCTCTCTCTCCATAGTACCTCATATCACGTCTCAATCAACTTAATAAAACTTACTGGGATATCACACTAGATAAATTTATCGATAAGACACCATTTGGTAGTAAGACATTCACTAATATAATTGCTACATTAGATCCTCATAAAAGTAAAAGACTTGTATTAGCAGCACACTACGACTCCAAATACTTTAGTAATGGAAAGTTTGTAGGAGCAATAGACTCTGCTGTACCTGTTGGAATAATTTTAGATCTAATACTTACATTGGATGAAAAACTACAAAATCGTGATGTAAGTTAATAAAGGGGTGGAGTCTATTAATGTTATAGTTTATAATGTATAATACCAATGTTTTTAAGTGGGACAAAAATAGCAATATTAAGTAATTATTACTTCATTCTAGAACTAGTTAATTACCATTAATTTTAATGGTATGATTTGTTATCATGCATTATCTAATGATGTCATAGGGTGTGGTCTTCAAACAATAGTTTATATATGTAACCACCCACCAAGTTGGATGACATTACATCATCAACAGATTCTACACCCTACAAATCTAAATATAGTAATACATGATTTTATTTATAGTAACAGATTTTAGCAGTTATATATTATAGACTCTACAACTTACAAATGTAAATATAGTAACACAACTCTATTTATAGTAACAGCATGTAGCAATATATTACAGATTCTACACCTTAAAAATCTAAATATAGTAACACATGATTTTATTTATAGTAACAGATTTTAGTGATATATTAGACAAGTATTCTATGTGACCATCAAATAAGGAAATACAATTATGACATCATTATTTAGTGTTAATAGTTATCCCCTACATCCTGTAATTACTTTAAAATATAAAGGTGTTTTTTAACTAAAAATTACTTAGTTTTCAATCAATTAACAACAGACAGACGGACGCATTGTTTAGAACTGAAACTTACAACGTCACTTACATAGAAACAGTTCTAATTAATACTTTCCATTTATTGAATCAGTTGGCAAACAAGTCATAATTTTGTCAATAAATGCAATATTGTAATTATGACATCATTGTGATGTTATTTATCTAGCTTCAAGAACACAGTCTTCAAGTTATTTTCTTTGACGGAGAAGAGGCATTTGTTGAATGGACAAGTGAGGATTCTCTCTATGGCTCCCGTCATTTAGCTGAGTTAATGAGTCGACAAGACAGTCCATACACAGTACAAGGAAAGACTGGTATTGAAGCTATAGTAAGTGTCATGTGTGAGTCACATGACATCTGATTTTTGTTGAAGCACACTGATGATAATTTTAGTAAAATAAAAATCTCATTAAGTAAATTAAATTATAATTTAAAGTAAAGGCAACTTGCTTTTGCTAGAATTCTAATTCTGTATATACAATAATCACAGTACAGATTTATTGATATCATACAACATGATAGGTAACTTGACATGCAACATCTATGAATTGTAAATAATGCATATATAATTCATAACATGTTGAAGCACGCCCTTTTAACTTCGTTTACATTACGCTTTGCGACCCACAACAAACCATATAACTACTACATATCTGTCAAAACATCTTGTCAGGTTGTTATTCATCAGAGAAATATAATATTTTATTGGGACTTATAGTGATCACATTTTTTGCCTACTCAAACGCCTTTATTTACTATTCATTGTAAGAGTTTGAAAAACTACCCACTGTACTATGATGGTGCTTCGTATATTGTGTAGTATAATTTTATGCCAATAAATAATAATATAATTGAAGCCTCACTAACTGTTTGGGTGTGTTGTGTTACACATGAACAACATAGGTCTCCACCTCATAACATAATGTAATTTTGAATGTTTGTTGTATTTGTGTCTACATATATATGATGAGTGTATAGGTGAGTGGGTGGAGGAATGGATAGAAATTTAATATTATTTTGTTTGAGATTCATTCTTACACTGCAAAAGTATATATTATGCCAATTATCAGCTATCAATTTTCACTGTAAAGATGACAATAGACACTAATGAAAAGTGAAAATTAATGCTAATATTTACATCACTTTGATCTGATAAATGTTGAATGTATGTTACCTTTTATTTTATTCACTGTATTGATTGGATGCCCAATCAAGCAATTTGACAATGTTTTCTTTAATTTTTTAAAACTGTGATCTTATGATCTGATAGTTTTTTTTGCTAAATAGCAAGTATCCCTAAGAACAGTGTATTTATTTGTGTCTTGATCTATGCTACAGAAAATGATATACATATTGTGTATTGCTCTCATTAAAATAAGTTGTTCTTTGACTTCTCTTTGTTACTCACATTTTATAGGAAGCATTTGTTCTCTTGGACCTGATTGGATCAACATCTCCTCTTCCTCAATTTTACGACATGTATGAATCTGGCTCAAAATTATTTGAACGTCTTAAAAAGATTGGTAAGTACTAATGAATGTGATAATGGACAAAATAAAAGTAAATTGAATGGATAGAATTAGAGAATTAAAAAAATGTATTTGTCTCTCTACCATTTGTCTGTCTGTGTAACAAATAAGCATATGAATGATAGATAGATAGACAGATATATGATAGATAGACAGATACGTAAATGATAGATAGACAGATAGATTATGATAGATAGACAGATAGATATATGATAGATAGACAGATACGTAAATGATAGATAGACAGATAGATTATGATAGATAGACAGATAGATATATGATAGATAGACAGATACGTAAATGATAGATAAACAGATAGATATATGATAGATAGACAGATAGATAAATGATAGATAAACAGATAGATATATGATAGATAGACAGATAGATAAATGATAGATAGACAGATAGATATACGATAGATAGACAGATAGATATATGATAGATAGACAGATAGATGAATGATAGATAGACAGAGAGATATATGATAGATAGACAGATAAACATGGATAGACAGATAGTTAAATAAATTATAATGATCGATTACTAACAGATCCTTTGTTGTATTCTATTTATAGTAGTATGTTTTTCAAAAGTTAAGATTCTATTTATAGCTCTATCAATTAGACACAGGAATGGAACACAATAATAGGTTATATACCACATTGTAAAACACATATCAATTACATGCTGTTACTGCGTCAATTCAGCACTAATGCATATCTACACATCATCAACGTTATCATGTGACATTGGTCTGTTATTGTATAAAGGAGATGAAGTATGAAAGCATAACAGCAATAGATGCCTATGAATTGTCCTACTACAACCTGACACAATGGAATGGGAATTAAGATTGCTAACTATATTCATAATCATAGCAATTTCCTCAACATGCACACATATATGAATATATGTATACTAATATTGTGTTCTTTGCTTTTTACCTTATATGGTATTGATAGCTCAGCTCATGAAAGGGAATGTGACAGTTACTCTAGCATACACAAACCTGACAGTGTCATCTTCCTGTATCAGTTAGTCAACATGACTGTACTTATTCCATGTGCTAATACTTTAGTACATAGCTATTTATAATAATACAGTAGTTAATATTCTTATAGACAGAATATGGGATATACATGAGTACATATTAAATGTACTTTATTTACAAGCAAACATACAATTTAAATGTTTTCTTGTACTAAACTACATCACATGTACTCTTATCATGTAAAATATGACATACAGTCACATGATCAGTTGTGTATTAGTAAACGTTAGTTAGCTTCAATACAATACTAGTTAAAGGCAGTTAGTCTGTCATAACTTATAATTATTAACTTTATTTTTACAGCTTCATGATGAGTATAGACTGCATTAATCACGATTACACTATTAGGAAACCTCTTATGTGATATGTATTATACTTATATACTTTTACCAAATATGGTGTTGTGAGCGTTGCTTCTTTAAGAATATCCCAGTCAGTTTTTCTTATTGCCATCAATATCCTTATTTGGCTATATCAAAAAGCATACTCAGCATCCATTATGTTCAAATAACAACTATCAACATTAATAGTAGACATTGTTATCTCCATTGACAGTATCCATTCCTTTATTACTAACATTAAATGGTTTAGATTATTAATTAATATCTGTAGTGTGTAATTGTGTGACCTTACTTTCAGTATATTGTTATGACTACATTAAAAAAGTCCCCCAACCTTATCAATATTTGTTAGTTGTTTTTTTGATATAGTGTATAAAAAAGTCTTATTTCAATTTCCTGTTCTTAATTATGCCTACACTAAATGCACCTCTAGTTCTTGAAGAGGGAATTTGTCATAGAGATAGTACAATAGCTCACAGAATGTTGTCTGAGTAAAGTACACTGTGAAGGATGTTCAAGAGATGTATATTTGTAGCTTTGATCTATCATACTTACTATGTCAGTTAGTTCGTGTACAATCTGTACTCAATTCAAAAATAAATTAATACTTATAGTATAAACTTCTCTGTACTGTCTTTGATGTCTTATAAATAGATTTATTAGTTACTGAATATTTCTTGTAGAGCAGCTGTAATTACTGTATATCCAGTATGTTAGTAGTAGTCTAGTCACTTTACATTAGTAGAGTCCAAAGTTTAATGTTAATAATAATTAGTTAGCAGTTGTTAGCAATAGAAACTTGTAAACTTTTCCATGTAAGCATTTTCTTCTGTAAATATATAGACACCTCTGATTTGTGATAATTATTACATTTCAGTCAACAACTATTCATATCTGTTCAGTTCTGTGCATATCTGTCCAATGTTAATGTAGCTACCCATTCTAACATAACTCTGTCTCTCTGTCTGTTGTTATATAATACATATATAAAACTGACTTCAGAGTGACCTTTTTACTAAATCATTAAGATCACGTTGTATTGATAGCGTCATGAATATTGTTAACATCGAGCTGACACAATCATAATGATTAACATTTCAAGTTTCATTTCTTTCTCACAGAAAAGAAACTCAAAGACGAAGGACAACTTGTGCATCATTCACGAAACTACTTTGTTGAACGTAGTATGCGTGGCTCTTTTGTTCAGGATGACCATATTCCTTTCTATAATAGAGGTCTGTATTTATTAAATAAATATTGGATTGTCTCAATAAAACATTTATTATAGGGGGTTCACTCATTGATTACATTACTAAAGGGTTTATTATAATAAGGCAAATTGATCTAATGTATTTGGGAGACATAGTACTCCTCTATTATTATCACTTCATTGAAGCTTTTTGGTGACAATTTTAATAATCACTTTGTTTTACACCTGACAAATGTTGATTGGTATTGATTGGTATTGATTTAGGTATTAATGAATTAGATTCTTATAGTCACACAGATTTTTTTGTATTTATATGATATACCGCATGACAATACTTGTACAGTAATTGATGCTACTAATGTTGGAGCATATTGGAGCATCAAAATTTCTAACTTTTCCACTTGTTATATTGATCAGTCATTTATGATGTGTAGAGATTACAAAGGAAGAGTAATGATAGGACGAAAGAGTGGGAGGAGATGTGGGAGGAGTGGGAGTAAAATCCACTATATCAGGTTTATATAGTAAATGATGATAAAACAATTACCTGCTAATGCATTTAAACAAACTATAGAATTAGCGAATATTTCACAAAATAACACATCTCTTCTTTTCCAGAAACAATCTCTCTGAGTTTTATTTTCCTTAAAGTATCTTTTGATATATATATCCTTAAGAGATACAATATGGGTTTTGAATTTTACATATAATCTTTGTATTAGTTACTTTCTCAACAATCCTATCGAAATACACTGTTTTCAACCATTTACACGTTATACATCACTTACTAGTGTGTATTGTACTACAATACATCACTTACTAGTGTGTATTGTAGTATAATTTTATACTATAAATTAACTCTACAATTACACTTTTAAGGTTAATGATACATCTGATAATACAACTTGTGGTTAGCGCTAAATTCCACACTGTTCTAAAACTTCACAATATTGTAACTGAGCTTTCTTGAAGTAGTCGGCACTTTATGTCTCTAGTAACAATTCGATCATCTTGACTCTTGGCTATGTATCAGTAAACATGTAGTCCTTAGGTTTCCTTAACAACCACATAAACAACGATTGATGTCATTGTGATGTCACAATAGATTTGATTGGCTAAAGTGTTTTTTAACAATTAACAGATAGTTTTGGCTTGAGTTCAAGAATTACTCATAACTCTCTCTCTCTCTCTCTCTCTCTCTCTCTCTCTCTCTCTCTTTCTCTCTCTCTCTCTCTCTCTCTCTCTAGGTGTTCCTATAGTTCATTTAATTCCTATACCATTCCCTTATGTTTGGCATACAATTAATGATAACTATAATGCCATTGACTGGGACATGGTAGAAAATTTCAAAAAGATTCTTATGATCTTTCTATATGAATACTTTCATCTCCACTGATAATATTTAGTAGTCCTATATTTACATAATACATTAATTATTATTATTATTATTATTATTATATAATTATTATTGAGCACATGATTTTTTATGATTAGAACACCACAATCTTATCATTCTAAATGATTCATTATATCAGAAACTACATTGTACCTTTTCAAATTACAAATCTTTTTATGTCAAATTTGAATACTATTACACCACCAGGAGATTAAATATCAACTTTCACTAAAATAACTAATGAATCTCAACACTATCTACTCCTGCGGTCTTATGAATTGTATTAAAAATCTAATGAATAATAATTACTGCATTAAGAATTATCAAAGATTTATTATATTTTTTAAAAGGTTTTATTTTAATTAAGGGATTTTACAATGGGGACAAAAAGAAAAGAGTCGGCAGTCCTGCTGCCTTTTGATAAAAGAGGAAATGTCTCGTGACCAGCCACGAGGAAGATACAGCCGGAGGAGGGAGGGGGACGTAGGGGTAAAGTCCAAGTCAAAGGATGCGTTAGAGATACCTGAAGTCCTGCTTCGTCACATACACGGACGGACAGACAGACAAACACACAGATCGAGCCAGCTCGAGAACAAACACCAAGAAAACAGACAAGAGAAACTGAGCACAGAGATAAAATGAGTTTGGATAGTAATAGCCAAGGAGAAAAGTATAAAGTGACTCTGAAGTCTTGTTGGATCTAGAGGTTATATTATACAGAGTTCATTTTACTAAAAGAGAAAGAGTTCTCTACATATGTCCCATTGGAGAATGGCTAGTCATTTGAGAGGGACTACCACCAGAGTGGGCATAGATTTGATGAGGAGGTGAATGCGTCCTCATTGGAAAGTGAGCAGTAGTCATGGGACTGTGGCTTGGGCTCCTATCAAAGTGATGGTGTGATAGATAATGAGCATCAGGACTCTTTCTTAATGGACTTCCACCAGCAGTCAATTCCTCCATAATCATATGTTGAGGTGGCAAATGTGATGACTGGGAATAAGGAATGGTTGTGGGACTGCCGGGATAATTCCTTGGCGAGGTAGCATGAGCTGTTGGTGAGTAGTTAGGTGGTGGTGAGTGTGTATGGGGAGACATTGTAGGTCCACTTGAGGCAGCCATTTGGTAAGATGCTGGATGCATAATAGTATTGATAGGTTGATGCTGCTCAGGTAGAGTAGCAGGAGCAAAAGGCATCTGCATCATAGGTGGAACTACTACTGAACCAGATGTTAGTACTTGATGTGGGAGCTGGTGGGTTTCGAGACTGTTCTGTGAAAACAAAAAAAAACAGACTTAACAACAGGAAATCATTCTTATGATGAGAAAGCCATAAACAATGCATTAGATGTGTGTACATGTAGTCTTCCTTATGACAACAACAACATTGATATCATCAAATTCTTGACATACCTTGAAAGCTTCTTCATCACTCAAACCATATCCCAATTCGGTCTCCTCATAGCCTGTAGCGGACATTCTGATGTCATATTCAGATGCCTGGGGTGGTGGATCAGGTGTGTGGAGACAGGTCTGAATAAGAGCTTTGCCAGCTTCAGATGTGATCATTGGTTGGAGTTTTGGAGTGGCAAAAGTGTATACATGTCCAGTCTCAGAAGCTACTAGAAGCATAACTTGTGTACCAGTTAAAGTGCTCAGTTCATATGCCTGTAAAGAAAAAAAGAAATATTGTATAAACAGTTCTGGACTAAACAGAAGACTGTCATCTACAACATGAAATTATGCAGTGTCTGCAAACTTACTTTCTTCATAATGCCAGATTTTCTCTTCGAGAAGGTGGTGTATCGGCGGAGTTTGTTCTGGATGTATTGCATCTCGATCTTGACTCGTCCGCGAGTCTTCTTGCCTGGAGCAGGCTTAGGCTTATCATCAGCGCTAGAAGGATGAATGGAAGCGGCTTCATTTCGACTCTGTGGGCTATGCACTGAGTCGTTGTCACTAACGCTAGAGCGGTCGTTTTCGTCCATTACTGTCGTCGCAGTTGCTGTCTTGTTGTACGGGGGGAGGGAGAACGGGCTAGGTTCGTTAGTCTGGGGGTTTCGGGAAGAAGGGCTGAATCTTTCACCAAGCATTGTTGAAGATTGTTGAGAAGCACCAGCCGACTGACCTGCAGATCGGAACTTCTTTGAAGGAGAAGAGTTAGGTTGTTTGGAGGTAGAAGCTAAGGTACGCGGGGACTGAGCTCGCTTAGTCCGAAACATCACCTTTATACGTATTGCCGGAAGCCACAACCACTAAACTACTTTCCTTGTAAGGAAGGCAAGGTATTTATATTTATTTCTTTCGTCGGGATGACTGTACCTGAAAACTGAGACGAGCGAGCTTTTGTCAGGCCATATAAGGAGGTTGTTAACAAACCATAAAAATTTCACTATCCAAATAGGGCGTGCGCAGACTAGTTATTAAAATGCTCAGTCCAGTTATTATATGTCCCTACACATTCTGTCAACATTATGATAAGGGTATTCACAACTTGGGCGACAAAATCTCATCCTTCTATAGTACGATGTAACCTCCTTACGAGTCAACCGCCATTCCAGTACGGCGAACAGCTTTTGGCTATCGATCAAAAAGGCAGAAAAAAATTATTCAAATTGGAACAAAATGGTAAACTTAAGAAACACACAGGCGAGCTATCTCATGATAATATTCATGGGCGGACACCATACAATCACTTCACCACTCATATTGGATCAAAGATACACATTCAACGTCCAAGTTTAGAAGAATACGTTCTTTTAATGTCCCGCTCGGCCACAATCACATATCCCAAAGACATTTGGATAATGATCGGGATGATGGATATTGGAGCCGGAGCAACAGTAGTAGAGGCTGGTACGGGCTCTGGTGCTCTTACCCTCTACTTGTCTCGTTTAGGTAAACTGATCACAGATGTAACACTGTGCACATTAAATATAATTTTTACAATATCCAGATAAATATGTGTTTGTGTGTGATTTACTGATAAACACAAAGTTACTATGACAACAGTCCATTATTATACATTCAGTTTCAGTTTGATCTTGTTAGTTTGCTTAACTCATAGACCTGGACTGTTACCATAGTAAAACGGTTCATTCTATCCCTTTAAATCATACCTCAAGGCAATGGACGATTTCAAATGTAGGAGTTGTATTTGTTACAATGAAATATGTACGTAAAAGTATGCAACAGTACTAATAGTAATAGTGTTCTGTCAACAATGTTGCTCTACAGTCTTGCAAGAATTCTGATAGAACACTACTACAATAGCTGTTTATCAACACTATAGCAGTGTAGCTATAGTACAAATATAGCTGTTAATACATAATAGCAATGTAGTTCATATTGCAACTGTGATCATTGTAATGCTATAGGTATTTTATACTACATGTATAGAATACAATACAACTTGTCAATTCATACTAAACATTTGTTGTCACTGTTCATTGACATTTCCTTACTTTTGCTTTCTTTCTCGATGATATATGTCAAATTAAAGAACAGTACTATTGACATATAAGGTGGTAGGTTAGTTCTAGACATCACAGAGATATCAGTAGACATATTCATGTTACAAATATGATACTCTACGTAGTAACTGTCTATCTATTGATTACGTAAAATGTACTAGTTTTGAACATGATAAGATGCTAATAACATGTAATATATTTGTGTCTTATGTTTTTAAGATTAGAGTCTATGACTTTACTCCACATCAAAGTATGACATAAGATGATTGTTAAAATTGATTTTGTCATTGTACAAACATTTTTTTTATAAAATATAACATCAGATATCACAAGTAGAGGGTCCCGAAGTATTGTTGACTTATTTATGACGTTTTTACATCCCTAATGCATGATCTTGGCAACTAGTATCGAAAACTCAATTATTAGCTCATGTGCTATTGTGGTCATGGACCAACTTGTACATGTCATTTGGTTTGGCAAAGACAGGCAAGGTCCTGACCACAAAATTATTACAAATCAGCTGTGTTTATTAAATTTATAACAAATTAAAAATCCCCTTGCTGTCTTTCTGATGTATCGTTATTGACATTGTTCAGGGCTATCCGATAACAATGTGGGTTTCACAAAATGTTTATTGTCAACATTGTTGTGGTTGTCGTAGAAACAATAAGTGATTGTATAATACATAGTATCTGATGTGTTAATGACTCAAATAAC
Source organism: Xestospongia bergquistia (assembly GCA_963965975.1). Taxonomy (NCBI): domain Eukaryota; kingdom Metazoa; phylum Porifera; class Demospongiae; order Haplosclerida; family Petrosiidae; genus Xestospongia; species Xestospongia bergquistia. The sequence goes on from OZ014418.1 coordinate 6,810,638, forward strand.
TGACCACAAATTGCATATAGAGAGTATTCTAGATATTTAGCAATTATCGGATTGCTATAATTATTAATAATTAATTGTAATATAATTGTGGTATATCAACTAATATTCTGAAATGTGAAGAGTGTTAACAATTTTAGAAATGGGAGCGGTGGTGTTTATGCTTATGGCCTTTAACACATACACTTGTTAAGTAACACTCTCCTGTTTTATAATACAGACACACTTGTTGTTCTTATGATAATACTTGTCTTTAGTTATACATCTTTTTGAGATGACACTTTCTAATTGCTATTTCAATCAGAGTTTGTATAACAGTGAAAATAGAGGCCAAATTAATTATACATCAGACCACTAACAGTATACATATGTAATATACACAACAACTTGTAGACAGGAAGTACAGTCAGGTTTACTTAAAAGAAATAAATTCCCCCTAGTATGTTTTTCTAAGGGTTACTGACTTCCACCAGACAGAGAGAGAGAGGCTTCCTAGTAACAAATACCTTTAACCACATCATCCATTAGACTTAAAACATATTACAATTATTGTCTTATGTCAACTCTCTAAATTCTTTGGCTACTCCTACTTCATATTAGCAATGAGAACTGAACTGGACCATTGATTGTTTACACTATCAATATAATTTTCATGCCGCCAAATGTTAGCATTATTAATTACAATAACAAGTTAATAGAATTTTAAATATAATATTTGTATATAGCTTAATAATAATGTGTGACACTTTAGCTGACGTAAAGACTATTAACAGCATCAACCATTATAGCTCAATTGTTAGTGTCTATTATATTATTTAAATACTATGGCTTAACTAAATATTCATTGATTATGTTTAAATGAATAATGAAACATTTCGTAGAGCCATTTAAGGATAAGTAGCTACAGGATGTTTACTGGTTATTAAAATGCGGAGTATATACAAAAGACTAGAGGACTTTAAGCAACAACAACAAACAAAAAATACAATCAAAGATTGGTGTTGTTTTTAATTCAGTATTGTACTTGTGCATGTTCAAACAAAGAAGACACATTTCATTGAGAAATATATTTCTATTTGTACAGAAAAGGCTGTTGTTGACAGTAAAAGATATAATATTTCATACACTATTGTTCTCTATTAATGATATCTTGTTATGTCTATGTCTATAGTTGGAGAACATGGGCAAGTAATCAGTTTTGAAGTGAGAGATAAACATCTCAGTGTAGCTAAGAAGAATGTGTCAACGTGGGCAGAGTCACAACACTATTGTGGTAATCAAGAATGGTTTGATAACGTGGAGTTTCATCTCCGTGATATCAAGAATGGTGTAGATGTTATTGACAAACCAGTTGATGCTGTTAGTTTATTTATTCATTTATGTTCCTATCTGTCTATCTCTTATTGTAACAATTCAACAAGAGAACCCTTTTTAAATATCAAAACAGCTTATCAAATTATTAAGACAACATAAGACCTCACCAAATAGAACCAGTTACACATTACATAAACACCACCATCTAATCTACACTAGCCCTTGACATATGCCACACAAAATAAAATTGGTACACAGATCTCTTTGAACACATATCACAATAGCAATCTTCACTAACATACATTTCCCTAATAGTACCATAGACTGACTATCAAATGTCTGGTGTACATTCATTCTCAAATTAGGATAGCCATTCTTATTTTTGTTGTAGTCATGCTATGTATTTGAACAGATGGACTAGTTTGTACAATGAGATTCCATACATTCCTTGGTACAAGTGTTTCTATTGCTTGTGTAATATAATGCAAGATGTTTATTTGTGTGTCCAATTTTACTCATCATCATAACATTTATTTGTTTCCCATCATTAGGTAGCACTAGATATTGTTGATTCTAGAGTTGCTATGGATTGTATATGTAAAATATTAAAACCTAATGGAATAGCAGTTGTCTATTTGCCCAAGTAAGCAGAGAAAGAGGGGGGAGGGAGAGAACACTACTTACCTACAGAACCGCTCACAACATTAACAAAGTAATATACACAACATTTTCAGCCAAACCAAAGATTGACATTATAGCACACTGCCAAATCTCCACTCACATATATATACCCACTCTCTTTAGTACACAACCTCCCACAAACCCAAAACAACACCCAACCATATTAGACACCTATTATTGACCCAACATGGACCAAATATTACTAGATAGCAGTGTTTTATACACCCCTACACAAACTTGTTTTTCAGGAGCCACTAAATGAGTTAGTATATATATGGAGATAAAATAAATATAAGCTAATTTCATAAAGAGTTGAAGATGGTCAGAAAACTATTTAAGTTTAAATTATACAATGATTACTAGTTATATAGCATACAATGTCCAATACATAACAAACTATAGCCTATTCTTTGTTGTGTAATAGAATCTATCACACAAAATACATGTAATTTAAATAATGTTGCATATATATATATATATATATATATATATACATGTTGCATCACAAGTGTTCATTGACCGACAATAGATCTTCATAATATCTGTCATATGATATAATCTTTGTTCATAATATATATATAATTGAAACCATACAATTTAGCTACATGTACTACCTCATAATGTAATTGATACTGGCAATAGATAGATATTGGTGGAAATAATATAATATGATGACAGCTCTAGGTGTTTAAGCTGCCTTCAGTAATTTGTTGTCAAATACAATAATTATCTTAGATCTTTGTGCCCAGACTGACTGTCTACTTGACTCTCCTAATTTTATCACTAAAGAAAAATGTCTTATTACTAATGCTTGAAATTTGCATTCCATTTTGAATTAGATTTTTAAGTATAACAAAACAATTGAGAACATATAATTTCAGATTTTCTCTCTTGTATTTATACAAGTAGATAATCTATAACATAAGTTTAGCTTGCCTTTGTGCCCTTATTAAGATATCTTGAAACTGTAAATACTTCTAAAATACACTACACTTGTAATAGAGTAATTATTTTATCAGGCCACCTCTACACAAAGGAGTATTAGATAATAAAACTGACAACAATCATTAACTTTATAACACCCTATAATAAAATACTCATTAGATGGACTCAATCTTTATTGCCTTATAAATACATTCATGTGGTCATAACTACATCTATTAGACAAGAAGGAAATTATGACAGGCAAAAATAACTAAATGAACATATCACTACATATTATGTGTACTACATAATCCTGTTTATACTGTGATAAGACGTGACAGGTAGCTGACTCAAAAAAATAACATCAAATCATCAACATCCATGTAGTCCAATACATAATAATATTATATTATATTTTTAAAGTATAATATATGTATTTTGTGCGGACTTTGTCATTCTAATTACTACGGTCCATAGTGAATGTATAGTAATGTGTTACCAAATCAATCTCTTATTTCCTTTACTCTTTTAGTCTGAGCCAAGTAATGCAGCTGTCTTACCATATATGGCGTACAGGTATTTCCCTCCACTGGGACTCAGTACATGAGATAATACGACGTCAATGGACTGTACAACCAGCAGTCCTTAAAACGAAATATTCATCAGGTCATCCAGAAATAAACAACTCCAGAAATGGTGAGTTATGTGATTAAATTTACATCGTTGTTTAGAAGTACATTTGTGTAATACACACGTCATATGCTAACAAATGTTTATAATAGCAATGACACGGTCACTAACTTGGATCATCTGTTCTACATCACATTAACTTATCCACGTTCATTGTAACGTGTTATATGTACCTGTTATCCCACACACCTTCCTTTATACGGTCGTACTAATCCCACAGGTATATTGTCGCGAGCAATGATTACTGATGACACACCTATAGAACATAGTCACAAAGACAACAACCAAATGAATGACTTACCTTTCATAGCAAGACCAAGTCACATACAAACACCACACACAGGTATATAATACCTTGTTTGTCATTCCATCACTCATCCAACATTGTTCCATCCATTCATCCATCTCTCCATCCATTCATCAACTGATAATTCACTTTACATACATACCTATCCCATAGCAACTTGTAGCAAACAACAGACGACACACACTAATACTATTAAATGCATTTATTGGTATTTCCATTTACGTTACAATCAGAGTCTTAATTAAATGACCAGTTGACTACCTCTAACTATGTTATCACATTTTGTCTTCTTCTGTAGCCTTTCTAGTGAAATTGAGAAGGCTGGCTAAGTAAGTCAATGTATGCAGAGAAGCCAGTTAATCACTAGTGAAGGGAATTTCAGCAAATTGTGTTAAATTAAATAGAATTTGTTGGAAATGTATTTATTGAAATAGATCTATACCACAAAAATGTGTAAAATATCCTTTTTATAATTTGTCAAAGTATCTTCATTAACACTTGTGTGTGGGACATGCTCTGTTGACATATATCTTATATTATCTATATCTTTTGTTAAAATTACATTATATATGTATATATATATATATAATATTACATATATATATATATATATATATAATATTACATATATATGTAATTTTAACAAAAGATATACATGGTACACACCTGTATGTATTCAATAAACTATGTTGAAGGTGATTAACACAACATTTAATAGTTGATGTTCTTATTGAACAGGAGTAGTTTTAACGTGGTAGTTGTGAGTTAGCTCAAATTCTTATATTTGATAATTGAATAAAATTTGATATAGTGATATTAAAATTGTAACAATAATGTTGATATGGCAAGTCAAACTTTTAAACAATAATCAGACAATAATTTAGAATAAATTAATAAATAACACATTAACAATGGTGGTTCTTGTTAAACACAGACTACACTGTGTACATATATAGTATAGTAATATGATGGGTGACAAAATGAACACATTAACACAGTCAGAACTAGGAACACAAAAACAGAGCTAAAAAATTACATCAACAGAGAAATACATTATATCCATTTTTGACGAACAATTCAATATACAAGACTAAACACTCCACTATTAGACATAGTGGTGCATTCAACTACTCTCTGCTCTGCCTACCTAACTGATCTGTTATGGGCTGATTGGTACAAATAGTTGTGCATATCTTCTGTACACAGAAGTCATGTGATGTATAATATAAGTCATATGATACCTGTTGCCAAGTCATGTGATGCTTGCTGATGCAATTAGTTTATTTTCTGAAGTCTTTTGAAATACTTAATTAAAGCAACTTTGAAAATTTTTTATTCTTCTCGTTGGAGATAATTAGTGGGAGGAGCCAGATGATTAGTAAGCGGAGGTAGTTGATTAGTGGGAGGAGCCAATGAGGAAGTACCAACTGGGGAACACGACACAGAACTATCATTTGGAAAATCTAGAAAAAGAGAGAGTATAATTAAAATAACTCACTCATACATAATGGATCTTATGTACATTACATGTATTCTTATACATGTAATGTACTGAATTATACATGTACATGTACCAGAGAGGCGCATAGTTTAGCACAATATTAATATCATGATATATTATTGCACAACGCCACTATGACAATGCAAACATAAATAAGTTGCCTTTTAAAGAACTTGCTGATAACGCAATTGAGCATTCACTTAAAACTATGGCCGCAGACAAACACTTAGCTATACTTTACTTCATTTAGCACTATTGAATCAATATTCCATATCTAGCATTAGATCAATTCTTTCTCACAACAATCACGATCAGTAAGCCAATTAACAGAACATTTAGTGGTTGCCAAATTGCCATTTGTCAAGATAATTCAATTACCCACTAATTGTATCATAGCTAGACAACAACATAGAATCACTACATATTCACACATACATGTAACCATTAAGTACATGTACACATAATTTAATTATTATTAATTATTACAGGGATATCTCCCTAGCTATTCCTTTCAGTATGTATTTCTGAGACTTCAGACAATAACCACAATGTCAACATGTTATTATTAACTTATTAATTGAATAATAAACTTGTTTGTCCAGTAAACAATTTAAACAATTGTCTTAATATTTGTTTTTCTAATGTAGCAATAGTTTGTTATTTAATAAAGTAAAGCCTGAGACCTGGAGAATTTGAAGACGGTGTGACATGGGAGTGTGTAATAGAAGACATGTTTCTTGCTGCCAATGACAATCAACTACACCCACCATTATTGTAGAACTCACATTGTAACTAGTGTTGTGTTAGTATACACTAAAGTGTTATTTTAGTATACCAACTAAAACTTCACTAAAATTGACTACCTTAATAATATTAAAACTAAAACTAATATTTTTGGCCAAACTATAACTAAAATTTTATTTCTAAATTTCATTTAAAGATATACTTATAAGGAAAGTATATTTGTAATTGCCACTAACTATAACTATATGTAGCCATATGTAACAAGATGTATATACATGTACATACATACCAGTAATGCATTACTGTACATGTACCCTACATATAACTACATGTGGGTGTATCTACATGTACAGTAATGCATTACTGTACATGTACCTACATATAACTACATGTAGGTGTATCTACATGTACATACATACCAGTAATGCATTACTGTACATGTACCTACATATAACTACATGTAGGTGTATCTACATGTACATACATACCAGTAATGCATTACTGTACATGTACCCTACATATAACTACATGTAGGTGTATCTACATGTACAGTAATGCATTGCCCTACATATAACTACATGTAGGTGTATCTACATGTACAGTAATGCATTACTGGTATGTATGTACATGTAGATACATGTAACTACATGTAGCTACATGTAGGGCAATGCATTACTGGCATGTATGTACATGTAGTAGATACATGTAACTACATATAGGGTAATGCATTACTGACATGTATGTACATGTAGATACATGTAACTACATGTAGTTAATGCACGGTAATGCATTACTGGCATGTATGTACATGTAGTAGATACATGTAACTACATATAGGGTAATGCATTACTGGCATGTATGTACATGTAGATACATGTAACTACATGTAGTTAATGCACGGTAATGCATTACTGGCATGTATGTACATGTAGTAGATACATGTAACTACATGTACATACATGCCAGTAATCCATTATTGTACATGTAACTACAGGTACATGATCGTAATGCATGAGAAATAATATTAAGAACACAGTTATGATGTGTTTAATATTATTTCAAATGACAACTTTATATGAGTACCAATTTACTAAAAAAACTGACAAATTATACAAAGGTCATTAACTTAATAATTATCATCACTAAAGCTATAATTAATTACATAAGACTCTGTGTACACCTGACGTCAAGCTCAATCATTCCAACAATCTAAGTTATGTCCTGGTAAGGAAAGACTGAGGGATTAAATTACAATGTAAATGCATATTAAAATTACTATGCAATATATTAATGAGCTGATATGTATAGTAGAGATAAGGAAGGCATAAAATAAGCTATTTTATATTTGAAGGCTGACAATTGTAATATAATTTGCAGTGTCGTTTATGTATGTACTAGAACTACAAATATAAATAAACAACGATGTGTTTACTGACTATCATTAAGAGATTCTCCCTTTTCCGTAAATACAGTACCTGTCATTATATTAGTAATAAACACAATTAGTAAGTATTGTTCTAATTGTTGACAAACATGTACACATTGTAAATAAGTCTTCTTTTAAGGAAATTACATATACATCTGAAGTACAATATAAGTCAAATCTGTTTAGAGCTTTTTACATTATGTCAAAGTTATTATCTCAAGACTATAAATAAACAATTGTGACTAGCTAAAATTTTTGTGATTACAATTAATCAATTGGGCGTGCCTTGAAACCACCCAACAAATTTGAACATTTAAAATCACTTAGTTAATAGACAAATTAAATGTAATAATACATAAGTTTAAGATACACTCAAGCATTTACATGTGATTATAATGTACATAACAAACCTGAAATGTAATGAGTCTCTTTAAATTCAAAGTCAATTTCATCTAATAAATCGAGTTTCTGATGATGCCAAGAATAACCAGTAGTAACAGACTCATTAAAAGACGTGGGTGGCAGAGAGGAGCAACGAACCAGTCTCTCTTGATATCGCTGTCGTTCTAGAGTACAAGGTTTACAATATTGTGGAGATGAGCGTTCGTATTTAGGAGTAGAAGGTTTCATGTAGCTTCTGAAAGCACCACCATGATGAGGAAGACGATGTCTTTTCCACACTCTGTGGTCAGGAATAAGAGAAATGACCTGTATAGAGAATTAACAGATGACAATGTTGCATGTGCATGTCAAATACAGAGAGACATATATTTCATAATAAATTAATTCCTTCTTAATTACTAAAAATGTTATTACAACATCAAGTACAATATTCTAAAGGTAAATATAGTATACATGTACATGTATACTGTATAAGGTTCACAATATCCCTGACTACTAAATCTAATCTCCAAACACACGTAAATTCTAATTCTGAAAACTGTGAGGATCAGGAATACAGTGACACTTGAGCCATTGCTGCAATACCACTAATAATGAGTTAAATTACTGTAGAAATCATCCTACGCTCTACTCAGAAAACATAGTAATTAGTCTAGAATTACAGTAAGTAATCCAATACATTAAAGTCTGACCTCGTCACATAATCTTCTACTAACAACAGCACGGAATCCCATGTTCTTCCAAAGTTGATCTCGATGTAAAAGCAATACTGGATACTTTTGTTTCCATTCTTTGCCTAATGCCCATGGAAAGATTTCATACTTTTCATCTTCATCATCTTCTTCCATATCATTAGCTAAATAACTATAATAGACACAAATGAATGAATGGATGGATCCATGGATGAATGGATGTACAGATGAATGGGTGGATGCACGAATGGATGCACAGATAACTAAATGGATACATAGATGAATGGATGTACAGATGAATGGGTGGATGCACGAATGGATGCACAGATAAATAGATGGATACATGGATGAATGCACGAATGGATGCACAGATAAATACATGGATGAATGGATGCTTTGGTGGAATGGAAAGATAAATAGCTGGATTACAATATGGTCTATTAAAATATCTAGTGTTTTTTTAACAATCTGAAGATATTTTCAGAAACAAACACTATTTGATGTATTAATGTTATCACTGCAGAACAAGTATAAATATTGAAAGCTACATCTGTGCTATACATGTCAGTATAGACATAACAATGTTGAATGGCATCAAATGTTGACTGATAATAATAAACAGACATTAGTGTTTGTAATGTAGAGATATAGAGCAGCTCAACAAACAACCCACAGTTATTTGTATATAATTATATAATTTATATTATTACAATAATGTATACTCAGTCACTTACAGGGCTACAAAAAAGTTAAATCTGTTATATTGTTCGAGTGTGAGTCCTGCCCTTCTGAAGTAAATATAGATCATAGCAAGTAGGTACTAGATATTAAGTGAGATGGGCAAGAAGAGAAAGAGATTCATCTCATAATTACACATATTAATATATACTTACTCTATCGGCTATTTTCGCACAAGAGTCAACCCAGAGAAAGTCTTGAATAGTTTCATCATCTGTAATGAAATACAACCAAATTTGGTGTTAAATATGTTATATGGTGTTAATATAGTGTTAATTTTGTATTATATTAAGATACTGGTACTATGTTCATGCTACATTTTACAATAATACATTTTACGTACCAAACAGATTAAGAAATACAGCAAGGTAGGCATCAATCATTCGTGGTATTTTAGTCTTGACATGAGGCACTGGTAATTTGTAACTAAAGAAGATATTTGTGTACATGAATACAAAGTAATGTTGTCAGACTGCTGAGTCAATATTAACATGTATTCATACCTGTTCCAAACTGCTTGACAATGTCGGGACATGGTAGTACTATCTTCTTCTGACTCGCTACTTTCTTCAGTCTCACTATACAGCCTTTTATTTCCAACGAGACAACCTGAGGAAGACACTGTCGGATTGATGTAGCAGACAACGGCCATAGTGTTTTGTCGAGGCTTTCTGCGTCTTTGTATGTATAGTTTCGCTTCAGTAGCAGTTCTAGTGAGGCGTTTCACTTTGCTTAGCTTGCTTTTGTCTCTTAACTCTCTTTGCATCTCTGATAAGTTGTATTGAGCTTTTGAACAGTGCTTGCAGCTGTAACCACGTGGTCAGCGCGCCTTATGAAAACAAAGGTTAAAATTTTGACGCACCTATAATCCTATATAGGTACACCCTGCATTGTATTCCATAATATATACATAAATCAAAAATACATCATTTAACTATACTGATTCAGGTTTTGATGTGCGTTCAATGTACGCTTGTAGGAGTCGAATCTCCTGTAATGACGTTCTTGCCCTCAAAAGTTTCTCTTCCATTATCTCCATGATCTTGTCTATCTCTTCAGGAAAGTATCCCATAGCATCAATATAAATAACCTGAGGAAAAATATACATTTTAACTATAAAAGAGCATTTCCTTTTACAGGAATAATTCATATTTATACATTTATTTATGCACATACACTTCTATTCTTAATCAATCAAAACCATCCTGATTCCTGAATCTTGAAACTCATTCCTCAATTCCAATACACACATTATCATACCTTGGCTCCAGGACATTGTTGAATAGCTTGATAGAAAACAGCTTTAGCACTATTAGGTCTACCATACTCAACCTATAAAGAAAGGAGCAAGCAGACGGTTATACAGGAAAATACATGTACATGTACCACTTGAATTCTCAATCAATTTAATTTTACACATAATATTAGCATTGTTAACTAAAAGTACACACAAACTCACCTCAAATTGCATATAACACCTCCAAAATGCAGGACACAGTCGATTGCACCTGGACTCACTTCCTCGTCTAAACAGTGATCTAATACGATGCAATATACCAGTGACTGGTTCATCTATGCACTCTCCTTGCCCTGACGACTCCACAACAAAATGGTGTCTCTCTAACTCAGCTCTCACAGCAAAAAGTAATGGTAATACAGTGATTGATCTTGATAAAGTTCTGTCAAAGTACCGACGTAAACGACCACTGATAAAAGATCGCCTTTCAGAGTCTATGAGCACTTGCAGTAACCACGAATGAGAAGGAAAGATACTGAGCGCATCATAAATGGCATCTCGTAATATTTTAGGTGTTGTTGGATGATGCAGACTATGTATGACAATCAGTCTGACTCTTAATATAATGACGCATTCCAGAAGTGGTGCAAGGTTGGTACAGTTTGGTACAAGAGTATCTGCGGCAGTCTTTCTAATCTCAGATAACATATTGTTAGACAGAGTACACATAGAGTCTAAACCACGATGAAGATATTCAAAGTAAATATGACATGCTAGTTTAGGGAGTTGCTGTAATAGATACTCTTTATCCTCATTAGCAGTTAGTGAGGCTATTGTTTGTAAGGTCAGTTGTTGAAAGAACTTGTCAGCTTTTAATTTTAGACCATTCGAGATTTTGACTTCGCTCATTGGCAAAAGAGTTGGATTGAAAGAGGAATCAGAAAGACAAACAAGAGAAAATAAAGCTAGCCTTCGATCAGGTTGATGTTTTGAATAACAGTTCATTGGTAGTCTTAGTCCAAGCATGTACTCCACAAAACATTGTGCTAGACTGTATGTAGCTTCATTACTAACTGCTGGAGAATTATCAATGAAAGGTTGAAGCAAAGTCTTGCTTAACAAACTTGCCTTTTTCTTTAAGGGAAGCAACTGTTCTAGAGATACTGTGAAGTCCCATAAAAAGTGAAAATTGTGTTTTGTAAATGTCTGCAGTAATTCAATAGCTAGTGCATGAAGTTGTTCTCTGTGTGTTTGTATATCAATTCCAGTCTGTGATAAATGTATCAAATAGTTTAATTCAAACTGTTGCCATGAACACATTAATATAGAACCATAAATAGAGTCTTTAGGGATAAGAGAAAGACTCTGATTAAAGACCGTCGAAATGAAATGCTTCAAATGAAATGACAGTGTAAACTTTGATACATGAGAAGGCATATTTAAACTCAAAGATTTCCCACCTATTGAACTGTCACAGTAAAGGTTATCATAGGCAGTTGTACCCATTAAGATCTTATCTTCAATTCCTAATGATAATGGTTGATGATAACAAGATGATGCATTTGAAATAAAATTATGAAGTGGTTGAAACAAGTATAGAGAACTAGGCATTACCTCATGACAGCTGGCAATAATTAGTCCCATATGTGGAAATGTCGTTAGTAAAAGTGAAGAACTGGGGCAAGGTGCTCCCAGAAAGCGTAAGAACTCGACTAGAAGTACATATCGTAAATCAGTGTCACTCACAATGAACAACGACTCCATTACATCATCATAAAGTACCATATGATCAGGGTCATCATCATCCAGTGCTGACTCATCATTCATATGTCCTGGCAGACAATCCTGCTGATCTCGATGACACTCTAATTTCATCCATGCCTCATTAAGAGGAAGTCCATTGATTAAAACAAGTTCAATATCCTCAAAGTCTTCTTTGTCTGCTAATGGAGTTGTCTTATTGACTTTCATAGAGTTAGTTTTGTCAGCTGCTTTCAAAATGTCACTGTACTTGCTAGTATCAAACAAACCTAATGGTTTTGACGGTTTCTTTTGTAACCAGCCATGCCATCCCAAAGCTCCGTCTTCACCAAAACGAGGATCATCTGAGTTCCAAAACTCTTCCATGTATCCTCTCCTTTCTGTTCGAGGATAATAGGTGTGTTCTGGAATGATGTCTGAAGGACAGAGCAAGTTAAATTCTATCAGAGCTTGAAATGTTGCAACAGCTTTCTCTGTTTGGCCTATTTGACGAAGAAAATAACAATAAAAAATATAAAGAGAAAGTAAACGTTTCTCAGCTTCTTCTTCAGGTTTGTGAGACAGTATTTTCCTATCTAAAATAGAAGCTAAAGTGGAAATAGCTTTACCAAACAAACTGACAATAGTCTGTGTTTGGAAGAAAGAGAAACGTGATATGCAAAACTCAATATATTTTAACCAGAGCAAGGAGCGATGAGGGTTCATAAAAACAATGTGTTTCCATTTTCCTACTAATTTCTCAGTGTCCCAAATTTCCTCCACTAATTCCATGTATCCAACAATAAGCTCAACAGAAAATGGATTATTCTCTAAAGCACGTTCATATATTGCTACTTTTCTCTCCATCAATGCTACCTTAAGTTTCTTCCTACTCTCCGTCTCTTTCTCTCCTTCCACCCATCCAGCAGGTCCAGCTGTTTTTCCCCAGAATGAAGCTTCATCTTGATATTGGATAAATTCCAACCACATTGAAATGTCATGTGGGCGTTGCAACAAAATCTGATTATAATAACTGGTTTTTTTCATAAGATACACCTCAGGAGTTATCAAAGTCTCATCTTTGTCTTTCTCTTCAGTCGTCGTTGGTTTCTTTTGGGGGATTTCAAGTAGCAACACATCAACGTGACTCAATGTTTCCATCTCTGTGTCTTCCTGTCGATCATGTAGAAGAGTTGAAAACTTTAGCTCTGTCGTTTCTGTTGGTTCCAAGCCTGCAATTTGATGGTACCGAGTGAATGCAGACTTTTGATGCTTCTTCCAAACACGACTACGTCTATCAGTAAATTTAAATGACAGATTTCTGTCTAGCCCCAGACATAGGTCACCAAAGTATCTCCGATATGAGGCTTGATCTCCACTATATAGAGTATCATAGGAGAGATTGGTGGCATCAGATTTGGTGTCCAATCGATAAGCATCTTTTGGATCTAAGTTTGTGTCACTAATCCATATAGTATCCGGTTTTAAAGGATCTGATTTTAATGTTTTATGGGAAGTACTACTAGAAGATTTTTTAACCCTTTTGTGCTTAGATTCTTTCTTCCTTTTCTTTTCTCTCACTCTGTCATCTTTCTTTTCCCTGTCATGATGATGGCTATCTTTTCTTGAATGTTTTCTTGTGGGATATAACTCTAAAGATGAATCACTCTCGCTGGAGTCATGCATGTGATGATCATGTGACTGTGTCTGTTGAGATGGGTCGTGTTTATAGCCTGCTGGCTCTTGTCTGTAACTGGTATTTATAAGCCAATTACTTTGAAGAGCATCACTATCTATATATTTAAGACAGAGAAGTATAAAAGTAATAGATGATATAGATCTGCAATACTGCATGCATTATACAGCTTATATAATGAATATATGTGACCAATACTACACTACAACTGCCTGCAACCATTCAGTCAACCTCCTTCATCAACTCATCCATCTATCAATATATAAACTAATCCATTTGGACTTCCATACGTCCATCAGTCTACATACATAAATACATACACAAATAGACATATGCACTTATTTTACAATTACAGTACACATACCATTGTGTTTAGAATGATCATCAGCTGATGCAATGAGAGATTTGGCAGCTGGAAACATAGTAATATGAAGATAGCCTGAAAAGTTGAAGTGGTGTGCTATAATTAGAATAACTCATAATCTAAATAATGCTCACTTTCTCCAAGCGGGAATGCATTCAAATAATGTAGACGACGTTGTTCAAGTATGCCCTTTATTATTACCAGCTGATCCCAAAAGACTCAGCTATGCTGGATATATTTCAAGTGGGGTGAGGTAAATAGGAGAACTAAATTAAACCAGAATTGGAAATCTTTTTTAATTGAGCTATTCTTTATTTTTTATAGGATCACAGTTTCTATCTTAAAATTATGTTACTAGCTGACAAAAACATGAAAAATGCTAGGTAAATTAATTTACACATATATATGTGCATGGATGTGTTAATCATTTGATGGGTGTGGTCATAGTTATTAGTCTAATTATTTTTATAGTATAGACTGTGATTGGAAATTATATCACAATTTACGAGAATATGAACACATTGTGAAGAAAGTATGCTATCCATGCATATACGTGTACATTATTGTGCTTGTATATTTATTGTGTTGTATGATTTCTTACAGAGATTGACGCAATGTAAAGACTTACCGTCATTTTTAATGGAGTTTAAGTCACTCCTGGTAGCCGAGAATAAATGAATGGACGGATGGATGGAGTGATGGACGAATGCATTGATGAATGGATGGATGGATGGAGTAATGGACAAATGCATTGATGAATGGATGGATGGATGGAGTGATGGACAAATGCATTGATGTACATTAAAACTGACAATCTTTTAGGGTCAAGTATTGCAAAGTAACTCTCCTGTTGCTCCTCCCATTACTCCACCCACTTATTATGCCTGTATAATTGAAGATATTGAGAAAATTGGATGGCATCGGTATGAAGTGAGCTATGTTAATTATTTTTCATTTTCTTTCTAGATTATCTCATATTGATCCATATTTCAAAGATTTCAAAATAGTTATAAAGTCAGTTTGCTTAGAAAAAGTGAACATATCCTCTTTTTAGTGATCCAGGAAACAGAGAACACACTCTATCTGTTCATTTAACAGACAAAGTAAGAGAATCCAGGGATGGGGTCAAATGCATTGAATAGTATTTAAATACAAATACTTCTAGCAGGAATGTATTTCAAATACAAATACTTTTAAAAGCATTTAAATACTTTTCAAATATTCTTTGTACTATCCCAGAACATCCCCATTATTTGCTTTTACATGTAATCAACTAATCATTACAAAGTATTGATTACATCTAATAAACACAAGTTCTTCAAATGTTTTGTCACAGATAGTGTACTTGTTAATACTAATAGGTGTTAATATATCTTACATGTAATACATTCAGAATAAAAGTACAAATATTCCAAAAAAGTATTTAAATATAGCTAAATACAAGTACTCATGTATTTGATCCTAAGCCTGATTATATCCAGTCTCACCTTTAACACATAATACATGTACATGTAGAAAATGTTTATTATCTGCTTCAATCTGTGACTTTAATACTTTATAATAATACTAATTTTTACATATAATATAATATATATATAATACCTATATATATATAATACTTATTATAATTATTATAATATATATGGTACTTTTTAATACTCTGTCACTCATTGTGTACTAAAACTAATTTATAAAATACTACTATAATAAAATAAGACATATTCTTTACAGTATCCTATCATTGCTCCTGTTTGTAATGTCTCTCTGCCTCTTCCCTTTCAACCTTCTTGGTCTTCATCTGGGTCACTGACTGAGTTACTACAACAATTTGAACAAGTAGGTAATATTGTATATATATTGTAGATATTATGTAAAAATATGTCAGGCATTGGTTCTCTATCAAACATTTTGGGATGTACTACAAGAAGTTGATTCCCATACCTGGGTTTTGGAACCTGAGTCTCCATCATTTTCGTGTACATATCGTCGAATTGTAATAGGTCAGCTATTCTTCATGAATATTATTATAAAATCTATTATAGTTAACTAATTAATTATGTATAAGACTGTGTACAAATAATTCTAAAACTATTTTTAATTAATTAACTATTTATTAATTATTTTGATTGCAGGGACTAACCTATCTATACAAGTGACCCTTGACCCTCTAAAACCCCTGGAACTACCTGAATGTGTACTCTTAGGACCAGACCATGGTAAATCACATGTTATTATAACCATCTCCATAGCAACAGCTATGAATGTTAATAAATATAATTATATGTGTGTGGTGTAATTTAGTTAGATCAGAGAGAGAGGGGGAGGATAGAAGGGAGAAAGATAAATCATGACAGCGCACTAATCTACCTTCATCTTCTCTAGATGTAGCCCCTTTAAAGAATAGATTTTATTCAGAAATGAAATATTGGTAAGTACAAAGGATAGAACTCTTTATAATAGATGTGTTAACCAATCATAGAGCACATATAAGATTAGTTCATTTGTGTTGTTTATAATTGTGTTCTAATTGCTAGTTTTTAGCACCTGTTGTAGTAACTAAATTTACATGTAAATGGATGTTTGGTATATGAAATTATATGTTGATTATCTAGGGACTCATCATTGTCATTGTTAAGTAATTTACGAAATACTCTGTTAGTTGAGTTTCCTTCTCCATCTACAACAAAGAAAGAGGTAAGGGAAACTTTGGGCATGATGTTTACTCTCTCTCTCTCTCTCTCTCTCTCTCTCTCTCTCTCTCTCTCTCTCTCTCTCTCTCTCTCTCTCTCTCTCTCTCTCTCTCTCTCTCTCTAGGAGTTCTCTTCTGAGTGTGGTATCTGTTATTATCATAGACACACAGAGACTAGCACAACTCCAGACATTACTTGCAACAATACTCATTGTGGTCAGACATACCATCATTCTTGTCTCTATGAGGTCAGTTATCCCTCGCTATTATATACAAGGAATGCTCATCAGCAGCAACCACTATTACTACATCTCATTTAGTGTACCATAATGCATCTTTTTTATAATGTATAAATATGTCCATTAATTTTAAAGTACAGTGCATAATATGTGTGTGTGTGTTTGCATGTAGTGAAATATGATACAATTACCAAAATACTTTGAATAATTCTTTCTCCTTTGATCTACACAATGGATATACACACTTATAATGGACATGTGTTCTACAATGGACATGTACATTTCTATTATGGATACACACTTTTCTACTAAATGGATGTACACAGTGGTTTAAAAGTCTGCCTACAACTCGAGAGAACTTCAAAATATTATTTGGAGAGTGTCCATATTGCAATTATGTAAGTCAACTACACAAATACATGTACATGTAAAATATATTAGTTGAATAATAATTTGAAAGAACTCTTATAAATGCGAGCCCTTCTCCACTTCTAAAGATCAAATTACAACCATATCCAAACCACATGTGCATATTGGTACATTTGTACACATGTACAAATGAATATACATTTATATAAGTACATGTACATGTACATACTTATTGTATTTCAATCCACTAATTACAAATTTTCAAGACATTGTGGTTTTAACTCTATTCCCATTGAGAATGTTAACTTACCCATTGTGAATTAGTTGTACATATGGAAAAAATATAGGGGCTTGGACAAAGTGTATTTTATTTAAGTTTATTGAGTTTATTGGTAAACATTATATTAGATATGTTCATTGGTATAAACTAGACTTTTCTTTATAGGGTATTAGTATATCGTCAAAGAATTGATACTGTCATCAATGATGTCTTAAACAGCATATATCTATGACTTTATTGTGTCTGAATCTTATATCACTTGTTCATTACAACATAATTAAACCTTCTGTCTCTCTCTCTCTCTCTCCCTCTCCCTCTCCCTCTCCTTTTACTCACACACAAACACTCATCATATACCACTTGTTTAGTTTAAGATAATTAGTTTGAGAGTGTGGTCTTTCACAAATCACTTTCATAGTTTTTGTAGCTAATGACACACACACACAACACCCACATCAAAAGCACCTTCCACAATTATATCAGAGACTAAGTTATGTTTACATATAATAATATAGTAATACTAATATAGTTGACTTCATATGAGTGAGTTATATAACATCTCTCTGTTTTACATAGAAATATACCTGTAAAATAACATTTAATTTTTATATTCACTAGTAATAAAACAGAAATCTCTTATATATATATATATATACTAATTCTGTTTCTGTATAATATTAGCTTAAGATATGTCACTGCATCATTCACGGTTGTTTGTAATTATAATTGTAGTTGTGTACACTGTAGTAAATGCTTATGTGTATATAGTGTAATGATTGTACACAGATTTAATGCTCTGGTTTGTCATATTGTCCACATCAATGGCAGACTTAATGCATGCAACAAATATAACTTGTCTGTTGAGTTCATAGCATAAATATGTTAATTTAGTCTGTTGTACTTGTACTAGATGAATGAATGGTTACAATGATTGATGAACAAAGTTTTTTTTATAATTTTAACACTTCTCATGATCATTGTTAAAAAAATCTGTCAATGGAAGACTAAAAATTATGTGCAAAATCTCTAGAACAAGAAAAAAAGTGAAGGAGACATATACATACATGACTGACTAAGTTCATACTTATTCAACATAACACTAACTCAAGATTTTTCTCCATCAGCTGGGAGGCTCTGTTTCAGCTGGAGTTTCTTCAACTTTAGGTTCTTCTACTGGAGTTTCTTCAGCTTTAGGATCTTCTACTGAAGTTTCCTCAGCTTTGGGTTCTTCAGCTTTAGGTTCTTCTGCTGGAGTTTCTTCTGCTTTGGGTTCTTCTGCTGGAGTTTCTTCAGCTTTAGGATCTTCTACT
This sequence comes from Xestospongia bergquistia, assembly GCA_963965975.1. NCBI lineage: Eukaryota > Metazoa > Porifera > Demospongiae > Haplosclerida > Petrosiidae > Xestospongia > Xestospongia bergquistia. The sequence continues at coordinate 6,829,978 of OZ014418.1, forward strand.
GAAGTTTCCTCAGCTTTGGGTTCTTCAGCTTTAGGTTCTTCTGCTGGAGTTTCTTCTGCTTTAGGTTCTTCTACTGGAGTTTCTTCAGATTTAGGTTCTTCTCCTTTGGGTTCTTCTACTGGAGTTTCTTCAGCTTTAGGTTCTTCTGGTTTGGGTTCTTCTACTGGAGTTTCTTCTGCTTTAGGTTCTTCTACTGGAGTTTCTTCAGATTTAGGTTCTTCTCCTTTGGGTTCTTCTACTGGAGTTTCTTCAGCTTTAGGTTCTTCTGGTTTGGGTTCTTCTACTGGAGTTTCTTCAGCTTTAGGTTCTTCTACTGGAGTATCTTCAGCTTTAGGTTCTTCTACTGAAGTTTCTTCAGCTTTAGGTTCTTCTACTGGAGTTTCTTCAGCTTTAGGTTCTTCTCCTTTGGGTTCTTCTACTGGAGTTTCTTCAGCTTTAGGTTCTTCTCCTTTGGGTTCTTCTACTGGAGTTTCTTCTGCTTTGGGTTCTTCTACTGGAGTTTCTTCTGCTTTAGGTTCTTCTGCTTTGGGTTCTTCTACTGGAGTTTCTTCTGCTTTAGGTTCTTCTGCTTTGGGTTCTTCTACTGGAGTTTGTTCTGCTTTAGGTTCTTCTGCTTTGGGTTCTTCTACTAGAGTTTCTTCAGCTTTAGGTTCTTCTCCTTTGGGTTCTTCTACTGGAGTTTCTTCTGCTTTGGGTTCTTCTACTGGAGTTTCTTCAGATTTAGGTTCTTCTGCTTTGGGTTCTTCTACTGGAGTTTCTTCTGCTTTGGGTTCTTCTACTGGAGTTTCTTCTGCTTTGGGTTCTTCTACTGGAGTATCCTCAGCTTTGGGTTCTTCAGCTGGAGTTTCTTCAGCTTTGGGTTCTTCAGCTTTAGGTTCTTCTACTTTGGGTTCTTCTACTGGAGTTTCTTCTGCTTTTGGTTCTTCAGGAGGGGGTGGCCGATTGTCAGGGTGCCCCAAATAACCTGGAGTTTTCTTCACTACTCCAATATCAATTAAGCTGTAACATGTGTCTAAAATAGTTGATTTCACAGGTCGAGGTGCTAAACACAAATCAGCCATTGCCTTAGAAATATTGTACTTCATTTCCTTCCCTTCAATAGACTTTGCAATTTTACCTCGGGCATCAAGTTTGGAGAAGATCCACATTCCCACTTTTCCAATGGGTTTTGATGGTACTTTGTACCCTTGAGGTTTGAACTCCTTTCTGACCATGATACCAGTCTCCACATAATTTAAAGGAGTTTCATTAGCAAGGAGATATCGGTTATTAGCGAGTTCATTTTTTTCCATAGCTACAATTATGGCAGGAGCCACATCTCTGACGTCCACTAATGGCAAAGAAATATTGGGTATTGAAGGTAATTTGTTTGCAATTAAGTTAGTTATCATTTCAATTGATGAATTATTAGCTGATGAAGTTGTCAAAACTGGCCCTATTACTACTGCAGGACATACTGTGATTAGGTCGAATTTTTTGTCTTCAAGGTTTTTCATGAAATCCAATGCAGCTCTCTCTGCTTTTAGTTTACTCTTTTCATATGGCGGGCATGCTTCTTCTGCTGACCAGTCTTCTTCCGTGTGAATTTTACCTGATTCGCCGCCTAGGCCTGCCGAAACAGCAGCTATAGAACTAACAAACACGACTCGTTTCACCGTTCCAGCTTCAGAACAAGCTCTTAGGACGCTTAGCGTACCTTCTACTGCAGGGCGAATGACTTCGTCTTCATTTTTCGGTGGCTTGTTAGGAAATGGCGAAGCCAAATGTAGCACGAACGTACAACCTCTAACAGCCTCTTTCCAACTCTCATCGTTTAAAAGATCTGCATCAACTAACTCTAAAGGTCGAGCAGCGTCAGGCACCAGTTCCATCAAAGGACGTACTTTGGCTTCATTTTTCGAGTCTCTCACTGTTCCTCGCACTCGATACTTTCCTTCTTGCAGAAGTTGCTTGATGACGTGAGTGGCGATAAAGCCTGAAGCACCAGTTACTAATACGACAGGAGTTCCATCATCGGGGATTTTAGCTGGAACTAATTCTTGCGTATTTATAGCGTCTTCTCCACTTGGCTGCTCCGTCGTCAGTTGCCCTCCTTCAGCACCTGTAGGCTCCGTCTGATCTTCGTTTTTATCAGGAGGTGTTTCCTTAGCTATTTCTTCAGACATGGTAAGGCTTTAATACGCTTTAAAATCTGTCCTGAACTGTACAAATAATTGTGAACTGTTGATTGTTCATTCGTAGCCGCTGTAGACCTAGCCACTCCTCCTTTGATGAGTCTCCAGTTTTATTTAAGGGAGGGGCTAGATGCACATACATATCCTTTTGAGCTAGTGAAAGTGATCTGTTAAATGAAAAATCATGGAAAGAAGCTGTTAGGGAATGTATCACTCCCATGTCCCTTGCTAGAAGTTGTGTAGGATGAAAATGAGTAATATATCCAACTGTAGATGGTACTCATAATATGTATTTATCTGGGAAAGTTAAACATATACTTGTTATAGTTCAAACTTTCACAGCTTCATCAGGTTGGACGGATTGTGAGTAATCTCACGAGACTAGGTTGTGTAGGTCTTATTATACTAAGTACAATATACCATATATACTGAAAGAAGAGTTTTTGGAGATCAAAACTATAAGTTCATAACAGTAGTTGATTCATGTCACTTACTTTATTACCTCAAGTACAACCCCTTGAGGTTCAAACCATGTTACCAATGAATATCATTATTGAAACACTTAAGATAACATTTATATATTTTATTTGAATTGCTTCAGTTCTCAAGGTTTCATACTTTGAGGTCCTCGATAGCCCGGTTTCTTGGGAACAATACCTTTTTCTATAAGATTGTAACAAGATTCAATGATGGTGGTATTGACATCACGAGGTTGAATATCCAACTCTGTCATCATCTTCTGGTTATTGAAAAGCATCACACGACCTTGGTTAGGGTATATTTGCTTTAAGGCTGTATTAAAGAACTTTAAAAACCACGTCATAGTTTTAGGTATAACAAATGAAGGAATTGTGTAACCTTGAGTTCCAAATTCATTATGTATGATGTCTGCCATTTCTCTCATCCAACATGTCTTTCCGCTTACCACAATATAGCGATTACTGGAAGCTTGAGGTTTTTCCATAGCAACAATATGTGCTTTAGCCACATCACGAACATCAGTAACTAGAAAGTTTAAGTTCAAAAGGACAGGTGTTTTATTAGCAAGGATTTGTTCAAGCAATGTTAAAGTTGATTGTGCATGAGGTGTCAGAGTGGGACCAAAACATGCACCAGGAAGGATGGTTACCAATTCAAACTTTTTGTTATCTTCTAATTTCTCCACAAAGTCCCAAGCAGCTTTCTCTGCACGTATTTTACTCTTTTCATATGGACCACATATAGCTTCATCTCCCCAGTCAGCTTCAGTGTGTACATGACCCTCACGACCCATCCAACCTGATGATACACTGACAGTTGAGCTGGTAAGTACAATGCGTTTAATTGTCCCAGCTTCAGCAACAGCTTTTAATATATTAAGTGTGCCGTTCACTGCAGGAATAATTACCTCATTTTCATAATCTTCAACAGTTTCAAGAGGCAAGGGGGAGGCAACATGGTAGACGTGGGTACATCCCTTAACAGCTTCTTTCCATGATTCCTCGTTTAGAAGATCAGCCTCCACTAGTTCAAGAGGATAAGTAGCATCAGGTACTAGATCTTGAAGAGGTTTGACTTTAGCTTCATTTTTGAGACTACGAACAGTACCACGTACTTTAACTTGTCCTCCAGTAAGTAACTGTTGGATAATATGAGTAGCTATAAAACCAGAGGCTCCTGTTACCAATACTTTACGAATAGCTGTTTCTACAGGCATACCCCTATATATACAACGTGCTCTAGGAATGGGTGGAGATTCTCGTGCTTTGAGGTATATAAACGCAAAATTTGCTTTGTGTATACACTTCTAGCATCCACGTAGAATGGCTGAAGCAGCTGTAGACTCTGTCCCTCAAGTGCTGGTTACGGGAGCTTCTGGTTTTATAGCTACTCATATTATCCAACAGTTACTTACTGGAGGACAAGTTAAAGTAAGAGGTACTGTCCGTAGTCTCAAAAATGAAACTAAAGTCAAACCTCTTCAAGATCTAGTTCCTGATGCTACTTATCCTCTTGAACTAGTGGAAGCAGATCTATTAAATGAGGAGTCATGGAAAGAAGCTGTAAAGGGATGTACCCAGGTCTACCATGTTGCTTCCCCTGTACCCATTGATGGTGTGCGAGATGAAAATGAGGTAATTATTCCTGCAGTGAACGGCACACTTAATGTCTTAAAAGCTGTTGCTGAAGCTGGAACAATTAAGCGTGTTGTACTTACCAGCTCAACTGCTAGTGTATCATCAGGTTGGATGGGTCGTGAGGGTTATGTACACACTGAAGCTGACTGGGGAGATGAAACTATATGTGGTCCATATGAAAAGAGTAAAATACGTGCAGAGAAAGCTGCTTGGGACTTTATGGAGAAATTAGAAGATAACAAAAAGTTTGAATTGGTAACCATCCTTCCTGGTGCATGTTTTGGTCCCACTCTGATACCTTATGCACAATCGACCTTGACCTTCATTGAACAAATCCTTGCTAACAAAACACCAATGCTATTGAACATTAACTTCCCAGTGATCGATATACGTGATGTTGCTAAAGCACACATTGTTGCTATGGAAAAACCTGAATCTGCCGGTAATCGCTACATTTTATTTAGTGGAGAAACACGTTGGTTGAGAGAAATAGCAGAGGTGATTGATGCTGAGTTCGGTCCTCAAGGCTACAAAATACCTTTGTTTGTTGCACCCAAACCAATGACCTGGGTTATTAAGTTCTTTAATTTATCCTTAAAGCAGTTATATCCTCTCCTAGGTCGTGTGATGCTTTTCAGTAACGACAAGTTAAAAAGAGAGTTAGGTATTCAACCTCATGATGCCAATACCACCATCATTGATTCTTGTTACAGCCTCATAGAAAAAGGTATTGTTCCCAAGAAACCAGGCTATCGAGGACCTCAAGGTACAACTGATCAACCAACAGCAGAGACCCAGGGAGTAGGTGAGAGCGAACCTCATTCTAATGATTCTGTAGGGCAGCAACAAACAGAGGAGACTCAAGATAATGACCCTCAACCTGAGGAACCAAAAGAGACTAAAGGAGAAGTCAATGATGACCCTCAACTTGTTGAAGAACAGCAGCCAACAGAAGAAACCAAATAAGACCAAAATCCTGACAACCAGTAGATCAAAACTCCTTAATTAATAACTAATTAAAAAGTTCATCTAGCTTTTTTCATTTCATTTCAAGTACTGGATCATTAAGATTTTGTTTTATGTAGGAATTTTGCACATTGTTTTAATTTTGGGGTGTTATCCTGATAGGACCCTCTGGTTAGCATAACCTCTCTTGTCATTCAATATAGCTACTAACTGGCGGACAAGATTAGTAGTCAATGCAGCAAATAAAAACAGATGTTTAAAAATACTGTAGTTCAAATATATATTATCTAAACTATACATATTAGTTATAAGCTTGTGGCCCATGGAGCTCCTTGATAATAGTAAAAGAATCCACAACTTTCCCTCCCTGTTATATAGTCAAGTTACTAAGTCCAATGATATTGAATTTAACTAACCTGGTCATCACTGATTTGTTCTATAGTGAGATGTGTAGTATTATATACCACCATACGAGAGAACCCATAATCTGAATTAGTGAATGCAACCCATTCAGGTTGATTTTTCTTAAAGCCGTCATGACGTTCCTGACAACCCTACAAAATTAAAAGATGAATGAATCATTTTGTTATATGCATACTTGTACTCACAGCTGAGCCAGTAATTATATGTACAGGTGCTTTAGGATTAGTATAAGGATGATCATAGGAACCATTCATCACCTACATGTAATATTATTATATTAATTTATAATGCTAAGTAGTTCATAAGACCTTTCGATCATAGACTGGCCATAGTCTCTCATAGATGTGTTCATGTGCCCAAACACAGAGATCAACACCTGTGATATTCAGAATAAGACTACTTTTCAAAAATTTATACCATGCAAATAAATTTGTAATTGCAAACAGAAGATTTACACAATTTTTAATATTCAAGAATAACATACTTACATAACTTACAATGCATGCAAAAATGTTATTTTTCTTTGGGTTTTCCATTTTAGATTGTAAAATTTAATATAAGCAAAATATATCTTACCATATTGATAAAAAAGATTTTCTAAACCATATTCATGAGTCAATTTTAGTCCTACTCGAACCTGTGAGTAGATTGTATAGATTTATAATGAGATCATTAATAATAATAAAATGCTTACTACATCATATTTGGAATTGCAGTCGTCAATATCAGTAGTTGAGCAATACATAGGTTTATGACCCATTGTAATAATCCAAGGTCGCTCAGCCAATGCCTCAGGTGTAGTGGCTTCCTGTTTATAATGAAGAGTATTATAATGAGAAATAATTTCATAGAGATCATTAACCTTTAAATCATTTTCTAACCAATGATATTGGGTTTTCACTTGTTCAAAACTAAATTCGAAATTATAATAATAGACTTCTGTTGAGAACATGATAAAATGAGCACGACCCACATTCCAACTGTATAACAAATATAACAAATAATAACAACATTATCAAGATATCTATATAACATTAGTACATGACCATATGTACAATTCTTTTTAATACTGGCCTGTAGAAAATATTTTCATGACCTCCTGGCATACTAAAGCGATTTCTATAATCTGTAAAGTTTCTGAAATAACATGTAGCAAGACAAATAATGAAAAGAAGGAAAGATAAATAGAACAATGTCTTACTTGTAATACTCATGGTTTCCTGGTAAAGTCATATATGGCAGTTGTGTCGTAACATCTTCTATCATATTCATAAATTTATCACCTTTCCTCCCCTCATCCTATTATAAATTAGAAAATTTTAATGTAACGTAACCAGTCTTTTTTTATTATACCTCAAATAAGTCATATGCAATATCTCCTACATGTAGTATAGCATCAATTCTACCACTGTTGACTTCATCTTTAATACGAGACAAAGATTGAGCATTGCTATATCCAAAGTCTCCATATACAAGAAAATTAGGGGAATAAGTTGGACCAGTTCCTAACGTACGTAGAGTGTATACTGTACTCCAGTTTGATGGAGAACCACATCTGTAGTCTAGCATAGTAATGGAAACAAATAACTTAATATATTCTACATACCATATTTGGTTTGAGGTTTAAGATTCTCAAGGACTACTCTATGCACGTAACGTATAATACTTCCATCTGTAAAGTTTGATATTGTCCCAGTTTTAGATAATGTTAGTTGAGGTTGTACTTGATTAGGTACATGTAGACCATATTGAACCAGTGAGGAAGATGTTGACTTAAAGGTCAGCCAGGTCACAGTAATACTGGAATAGTCCTCTGAGGAAAGAGATTAGATAGTATTGCAGATCATTGAGCCTACCAGTAGCAGATATGTGGATCTGTTCTGGCATAGTAGAGCCTGCATTGCTAGTTGAAACAGTATCAGTAAGTATCAACACTATAGAAAGGAGTATTGTAAATTTCTTCATTTTGAATTAAATATGCTGATCATGACCTTGAATACGCCTGCGTTTCACGTGCCAAGATCGACTGTTTTCGTAATACTCGCGTAACAAAAAGAGTATTCATAGCCCATTTTAAAATAAAATGCGGAAAAAATCATTGTTCAATTTTCTACTGTATACAATTGTTGACACATTATAGATATTACATATCGTTAGAAAATGGTCACTTGTGCATCAGATTAATATTTATCCAATTTTTGAAATAAATATTTACTACCATAACTGTATTGAAATTTCATTGTAAACAATGTCACAAGTAATGTACCTTTTACATACATCATTAATATTGAAGTTTATTCATATCATCAATACATTTTAATTTACTAAAACCCGAATTTAAAAAAATTAATACTTTGGTATAACTTAACTCGAAGACCTTAGACCTATTATATATTTTATAAAATAACATAGCATGAAAATTTAAAAACATTAAAATTCAAGTGACTTGGTATACATTTAATAATTCTGTGACCTTTTATTTGTAAACTGTGGACTACAATAGTCCAACTATGATACTACAAAGTAAAGCAACTTTTTATGAAGCTAGCTATATAAGCCCTTGTTAAGCAGAGTAATTGGTTTTTCTTAATAATGTTGTTAAAGTCTATAAAAAATAAAAAGATTCTGTTATTTCACAAGGGGTATTGTTATAATTTTTAACATTAACCAAACATTTAAGAGCATTTAAAATTGATGTCGATTAACACAGATCTATTTTATCCAAGAAAAATTCCTTGATTACTTGAAGATTTTGGTCAATTCTATTCGAGAGATCGAGACTATCTAAACATACCGATATTTATTGTGGACTGATCTATTTGCGACAACAAAAAGAAATTATTTCTTGAAAAATTGAAGGCAATCATGGCAGAATTAGAACTCCTTATGGATATGGGATTCTCAAAAGAGAGAGCGTAAGAACATGACATTATGTACATGAAATTTTTCTATCTCTCTGATAGTGAGCAAGCCCTTTCTGTAACAGGTCACAAAGGAGTGGAGCCTGCTGCAGAATGGTAAGTGATGTTGGAAATTCTCAGTATCCTGGACCAATACTTTAAAATTCACTATTCAATTTTTAGGTTGCTGTCCCATCCTGAAGGTGAAGATTCAAGTAGCGGACATTATTTAGGATCTGATGACTCAATAAAAAAAAAGGATGATCAGGAAGGAGTCATAAGTGACACTAGTGGAGCAACACCATTGCAACCTCTTTCCTTAAAGTGTGACGAGTGAGTAAGGACATATGGATGAATGGACAAGTCAATGGATGGATCTTCAAATGGTTGAATAAAAAGATAGATAGATACATGTAAATAAGTTGGATTTTTATAGTTGTGGTAAATTACTTCGAAGTGAGCTAGAGGCTCAGACTCATGCTGCTCGTACACAGCATACCAACTTTTCTGAGTCTACTGAAGAAATAAAGCCACTCACTGAAGAAGAAAAGAAAGAACAATTAGCCAAGTTAGAGAGAAAGAAAGAGAGAATATGTTGTATACTAATTGATAGAATAGAAGAGAGGATTCGACAGAAGAGAGCAGAACGAGAAGTACAAGAAAAAACAGATGCTTTGGAGCGAGAGAAAGTCAGGCGTAAAACAGGTCAAGAAATTACTCAGATCAAACATCAAATGGAACTCAAAGAAGCCAAGAAAATAGCTGATCAAAAGAAAAGAGAGAAAATGGAAGATAGGCTTGCTAGGTAAGAATGGAACGTGAAAGTGAAAGTGAAAGTTAAATTATTTTTGTCTCATAGGCAAAAAGTAAAGGAAGAGATTGCTCGTGATAGAGCTGAGAGAGCTTCTAGAGAAAAAACTGAAAAACAAACTCAAAACTCCCAAGCCTCAGCCACACCTCCTGCAACAGCAGTAGCTCCAAAAAAGGAATATGATACGTGTAAATTACAGGTAAATTTTGCCATAACCTCTGTGCATCTCTTTCTCTCTCTCTCTCTCTCTCTAGATTCGGTTATTTGGTGGGAAGACATTAATCAACACATTCAATGCTACAGATACAATGATTGATGTTAATAGGTACATATTAATGAACAGAACAGATGATGGAACACCCTTTGTTCTGATGACTACCTTTCCACGACACATTTTCACAGCTGAAGATAGCAATAAGACATTAAAAGAACTAGGTACAAAGACAAAACATACTTACTATTTGCTAATAATCATTCATATTTGTTCTAGGTTTATTACCATCTGCTGTAGTTATCTTAACAAAACCTCAACAATAATAACCTATTTATAAATGTTGTTGACTCTATTAATCTTGAATGATTCTGCTCCATTGAAAATAGTAAGGTTTGGAGACATAGATTTATTATTATTATTATTATTATTATTATTATTATTATTATTATTATTATTTAAATTACACATCTACTTCATTGTGACTTTCATAATGCAAAATTACATGAGTAGCTAGCTATACATTGGTTCTAAATTTCAAATCCAACACACACCAGTCTACATGTATACAATACATTATCCTATTTATAGGTACATACTTGCTGACCTGTTCTTTTCTTCATTTCATTTTCGTCTAGTTCTATTTACTGTCTTAATTCTTTGATCTTGTAGTCAAAACAAATTTTCCAATTCTTGGTTCTTTTTTTTGAGATCATAGATACACTTTTCCTAGACACAACATCAATGGATCAATAGGTTATCAAATGGATCAATGGATTATCAAATAGATCAATAGGTTCATAAATTTATGATGGAGTTAGCTATATAGCTCCTTGTTAAATGACATTAGTGTTACTGCTATCATTAGAAACACATTATAATAATGTCACCTTGTTCTCGTAGGTAAGACTGTGTGCCTACCACTTCTTAAAAAGAAATAAGTCATGTTAAACATACTTCTGTATTAAAAGCATTATCCAGTCCTAGATGTAATATATAAAAGGAAGAGCTGTGTTTTACAAATACCAGATAGTAATGTTGTAAGCAGACAACTTGGATATATTGAAATGGATACCCCAACACCTATTCTTGTTACTTTACAAGCATTTTTCACACACAGCTCCAATTCACTACATCAATAGCTATATGTACGTATTAGTAGTCTAAAAAGAAATAGCTCATGTTAAAAATCTGTATACAAGCATTATCCACGTCTAGATGTTTGTATTTGTAATATTATGTAATATTAGCAGTCTAAAGAAAGAGCTCATGTATATCCAGTCTTTTACTGTACTAACTAATTAGTAGTATTATAATTAATATTAGTAGTTTTGTAATAACTTATATTAAACAATATACTTCTGATAGCAGAAACCACATACAAATATAGTTAAATGACATTTAATATTGATGCACCTGCACCTGTTAAAAAGCATAGCTCAGAAGTATGGGATAAAATAAAAAGGATAAAATAAGGTTGAGTTCTGCAGCAGTGTTAGTTGTTGAGTGTAGTGAAAAGATCACTGACAATGTAGTCTAAGTAATGTCCATGTAGAAGACCCTCTCCCTCGTAACCAATGTTCATTGCCATCCAACACAGTTCAGCACCTGTGAGTTCATTCACTTTTGTCTCCATGAAACTCCAAATAGGTCTGCGCATTACAGGAACTGGTTCTTTATTGTCTGGAAAGTGAAGGAGCTTGGTAGTGTGATCAATGCTATATCCAGGACAGAAGAACTGACCTAACAGTCCAGAATAATCACACTTCTCAATAGTTGTTGGAATATTTTGGTAGATCAGGTTAAGATGTGAATTGACATACTGAACAGAAAAATGAAGACCCAACTTCTTGACATCAATTGTTACAGTTGGATAGACAGAACTGTTTTGATAGTACTGAGTATTAGCTTCCAGCAACCCATTAGCAAGAGTAATGGCTGAGATCTGGCGAGCATCAAACTTCTCCCTTTCATTTATGTAGACTAGGTGACTATTGGCATCAAACCGCAATGTAGTACGAGTTGCTCCCTTGTATGAAGAGTGATTTAGAATGACAGATATGGTTCCCATCCAGGTGACTTCTTCTCTAATAGAATCCTGAACAAACAGGGCATTTATGGTGAGTTCTGGGCTGGTAACCAGGTTGAAAATAAATCCTTGTTCACCTTGCACAGTGAAACAGAGTTGATCTTTGGATGGTAGTAAAACAGCGAAGTGAGGATCACCACCTCCACCACTTGAAAGGCAACGCGTACAGATGCCTCCATCAGCATTACCAAGGCCTCTTCCAGGATATGTACCATCCAGAATCCAGAATGGAACAAGTGCCGCTGCATTACCTCTATCACAGCACTGTTTAATGGATTTTGCTCTTGTACGATCTTTGCCACTACAATATTTAGATGTTTTGTAACAATAGACAATACAGACAGCACATATTTGCCCCAATAATATTGACTGTTTGTTACTTTGACAGCACGAATGTATGTCTGTATTAGGATCACCAGGATTAGTAGACTCAGCAGATTGATAAGCAGCGATGCCCCGAACAAACCTACTAACAGTACCACACCGGCGATTAGAGAAACAGATACCTGAGGCTGCTACAGAAATGAAAACAACAGTAGTAATTGTTGCAAGACATCACATTACTTGTAGTGGCAATGAGTGCTAGAAAGACTTTCCAGAAAAGAGTAAACTTCATCTTTCTAAACTGGAGGGGCAAGTTGACATGTGGACACTACATGAGAGTCGAGGAAGTGCTGGAGAAGCAAGGAGGGAGGGTGACTTCAAAACTGATTATCTAACCTAAAGTGCTCTCTGTAATGCCTAAACTTTGTAAACCAGTTTTACTGGTTATAAATCTGGTTTGATAACTGGTAAACAATGGTTTTACTCTACTTGCAGGGCTGTAATTATTCTCTCTATCAGTAATTGGTACATCTTTTCTCCTCATCATTACAATTTTCAGGGCCAACCAAACAACACATGTCAGACACTACAACACTTTATTTTAACTCTTTAATGAACAATTCAATGAAGGAGTGACACACACATATATGTACAAGTCAACTGACAATTTAAATCTTCTGCTGATCAAAATTTTAATAGTATATCATCTTTTAGTTATATCATAATTTATTACTACAAGAAGGAATATTTTTACAAACAACCTATACCATACAAAGTGATGTTATAATATTAAAACATAATTTTATAATTCAATGAAGGTTTAGCAATAAATTGTGTATGATTTTATTATTATTATTATTATTGTTTAAATTACACATCTACTTCATATTACTTTCATATTGCAAAATCACATGAGTAACTGTACATTGGTTCTAAATTTCAAATCCAACACACACTAGTCTACATATATACAATACATTATCCTATTTATAGGTACATACTTGCTGATCTGTTCTTTTCTTCATTTCATTTTCATCTAGTTCTATTTACTGTCTCAATTCTTTGATCTTGTAGTCAACAAATTTTCAAATTCTTTTCTTTTTCTTGAGATCATATTCCTAGAGCCAACATCAATGGATCAATTGGGGTATTAAATGGAGAAAGGGTTATTATTAAATGGATCAGAGTTATAAAATAGATCAATACGTTATTAAATGGATCAATAGGTTATCAAATGGATCAAGAGTTTATTAAATGGATCAAGAGGTTATATTAATGGATCAATAGACCAACTAATGAATTAATAAAAGTTTGTGGGTAAAATTGAACACAACTATTTATTTTATCCTGAGAATGATGTCATTGCTCTCTCTTGGATCCACCATCAATATCATTCTTCAGAGAGCTATATATGATACTATCACATTTCTTGACTTCTTGTTTGAGGTATTGTATACCTGAAGTCAGTTCATCTATTTCATTCTGTACACTATCCATCTAATGGAGTATATTTGCATGTAATATTATGATATCAATGTGCTTGTGTGTTCAGCTATCCTTTCATTCAGGTGTCTGTCTACCCAGCCACCTTTTCTACCCACCCATTCATTCATTCAAGCATTCAGATATTGTTTATGGAGTTACTATAGAGGTCCTTGTTAAGTGAACATAGAAAATGTTGCATTAGAATTTTAAAAACATTATAATAATGCCATCTTGTTCTACTAGTACATGTAATGAATCATCATTATTTCAGAGCATAACCAATTATTTAGCTGCCCTCATAATAATCAGGATGGTTTGTTTCCTAGGATTTGGGCGAATTTTAATTCAGATTATATGTATCTAGTCAAAAAATTAGAATCAGCCTATACATAGGTCGTTATGTGTCTATTAAATACATTAACTGTTCGTGGCATCAGCTATAGAGACAGAACTAGCGAGTGTTATTGGAACTGCTGCATGCTTTATCTACTTTTGTAACCACAGAGCAGTAGTGAAATGAGACTTGTGATAGAACATACTTGATCCTTTGAATCAATGAGTATTTTGTGTACTTGTGATAGAACATACTTGATCCTTTGAATCAAGCATTGAGCACACAAGCCACCTACCGTTCTTGCAGTTCATACATCTGCTATGAAGCATATAACATTTGTGCATGTGTTCATACATCTGCTATGAAGCAATATAGCATTTTTGCATGTATGCTAATAATCTATATAACATTTGTGCATGTGTCATACATCTGCTATGAAGCAATATAGCATTTTTGCATGTATGCTAATAATCTATATAACATTTGTGCATGTGTGTGTGTGTGTAATCTACATTATAAAAATTTTGTGTTAAATAAAAATTTTGTGTTAAATATACTTCTGAACAGCAGAAATTACAGAAAAAACATACAGTAGCACATGTAATATAGATGCACCTGCACCAAATATATAGCAAAGTTCAGAAGTATGGGATAAAAAGACGAACTCTGCAGCAGTGTTAGTTGTTGAGTGTAGTGAAAAGATCACTGACAACGTAGTCTAAGTAATGTCCACGTAGAAGACCCTCTCCCTCGTAACCAACGTTCATTGCCATCCAACACAGTTCAGCACCTGTGAGTTCATTCACTTTTGTCTCCATGAAACTCCAAATAGGTCTGCGCATTACAGGAACTGGTTCTTTATTGTCTGGAAAGTGAAGGAGCTTGGTAGTGTGATCAATGCTATATCCAGGACAGAAGAACTGACCTAACAGTCCAGAATAATCACACTTCTCAATAGTTGTTGGAATATTTTGGTAGATCAGGTTAAGATGAGAATTGACATACTGAACAGAAAAATGAAGATCCAACTTCTTGACATCAATTGTTACAGTTGGATAGACAGAACTGTTTTGATAGTACTGAGCATTAGCTTCCAGCAACCCATTAGCCAGACTAATAGCTGAGATCTGCTGAGCATTAAACTTCTCCCTTTCATTTATGTAGACTAGGTGACTATTGGCATCAAACCGCAATGTAGTACGAGTTGCTCCCTTGTAGGAAGGGTGATTTAGAATGACGGATATCGTTCCCATCCAGGTGACTTCTTCTCTAATAGAATCCTGAACAAACAAGGCATTTATGGTGAGTTGTGGGCTAGTAACCAGGTTGAAAATAAATCCTTGTTCACCTTGCACAGTGAAACAGAGTTGATCTTTGGATGGTAGTAAAACAGCAAAGTGAGGATCACCACCTCCACCACTTCTAGGGCAACGCATACAGATGCCTCCATCAGCATTACCAAGGCCTCTTCCAGGATATGTACCATCCAGAAACCAGAAGGGAATAAGTGCTGCTGCATTACCTCTATCACAGCACTGTTTAATGGAGTTTACTCTTGTAGGTCGTTTGCTGCTACTACAACTTCTAGATGTTTTGTAACAATAGACAAAGCAGACAGCACAAATTTGATGCGGTTGACTTGCACCATTTCTTTGCCCTAATATTATTGACCGATCGTTGCTCTGACAGCATGAATGTATGTCTGTATTAGCTACAGGATCACCAGGGTTAGTAGATTCAGCAGGTTGATGACCACTGATGGCCCGAACAAACCTATTAACAGTGCCACACCGGCGGTTAGAGAAACAGGTGCCGCTTTCTTTAGAGGAGATTTGTAGAATTTCATTATAGTTGACTGAGGCCACTACAGAAACAAGAACAAGAGTAAACAGTGCAAGATACACTTGCTGTAAATTTATCATTACCTGTAGTAGCAATGAGTGCTACAAAGACTATCCAGAAAAGAGTGAGCTTCATCTTTCTAAACAGGAGTAAGTTGACCTGTAGACACTACACTAGAGTTGAGGAAGTGCTGGAGAACCAAGAGGGGGAGGGTGACTGCAGAACTGATTGTCTGACCTAAAGTGACTCTCTTTTATACCTAAACTTTATAAACCAGTTTTACTGGTTATAAATATGGTCTGACAACTGGCAAACAATGGTTTTACTCTACTTGCAGGGCTGTAATTGTTCTGTATATCAATAATTGGGACGTCTTGTCTCTTCATCATTACAATTTCAGGGGCAACCAAACAAAACAATGTCAGACACTACAGTTTATTTTAACTCTTTTGAAGGAGTGACACAACACACACATATGTACAAGTCAACTGACAATTAAAATCTTCTGCTGATCAATATTTTAATAGTATATCATCTTATATCATAATTTATTACTACAAGAAGGAATATTTTTACAAACACCTATACCATACAAAGTGATGTTATAATATTAAAACATAATTTTATAATTTAATTAAGGTTTGACAATAAAGTGTGTATGATATTATTAATATTATTGTTTAATTTACACATCTACTTCATATGACTTTCATATTGCGAAATCACATGAGTAACTGTACTTTGGTTCTAAATTTCAAATCCAACACACACTAGTCTACATATATACAATACATTATCCTATTTATAGGTACATACTTGCTGATCTGTTCTTTTCATTTCATTTTTATCTAGTCACATTTACTGTCTCAATTCTTTGATCTTGTAGTCAAAAAAAATTTTTAATTCTTTTCTTTTTCTTGACATCATAGATAAACTTTTCCTAGAAACAACATCAATGGATCAATAGGTTATTAAATGGATCAATAGGTTATCAAATGGATCAAGAGTTTATTAAATGGATCAAGAGGTTATATTAATGGATCAATAGACCAATTAATGAATTGATCAAAGTTTGTGGGTAAAATTGAACACAACTATTTATTTTATCCTGAGAATGATGTCATCACTCTCTCTTGGATCCATTTCTTCAAACCATCAATATCATTCTTCATAGAGCTATATATAACACCATCACATTTCTTGAATTCTTGTTTGAGGTATTCTATATCTGAAGTCAACTTATCTATTTCATTCTGGCTAATGAGCATATTTCCATGTATTATGATATCAATGTGCTCATGTGTTCAGCTATCCTTTCATTCAGGTATCTACCCAGCCACCTTTTCTACCCATTCATCCAAGCATTCAGATATTCCTTGTTAAGTGACAGTATTATATCACTATCAAATGTTGAATTAGATATTAAAAACATTATAATAATGCCACCTTGTTCTACTAGTACATGTAATGAATCTTATAGATTTCAGCATTTTTTCAGAGCATTACCAATTGTTATGTTATTATTAGTCTACTTTAAAAATATTGTCAGCTATTTAAAATTTGTGGCGTCAGCTATAGAGACAGCATTGAGTGCACAGCTGACTTAATTTGATCCTTTCTTAAATCAAGCATTGCATGAACCACCTGCCGTTCTTGCTGTTCATATATCTGCTATGAAGCATCACATTATTTAGCGTATGTGCTAATCTACACATTTTGTGCATGTGTGTATGTGTGTGATCTACATATATAAAAATTGGGTTTGTGTAAAATTAGTTCCATATACTTCTGAACAGCAGAAATTACATACAATAGCATACATACATACATACAAAGCACATGTAATATCGATGCACCTGCACCAAAATATAGCAAAGTTCAGAAGTATGTTGAGTTCTGCAGCAGTGTTAGTTGTTGAGTGTAGTGAAGAGATCACTGACAACGTAGTCTAAGTAATGTCCACGTATAAGACCCTCTCCCTCGTAACCAACGTTCATTGCCATCCAACATAGTTCAACACCTGTGAGTTCATTCACTTTTGTCTCCATGAAACTCCAAATAGGTCTGCGCATTACAGGAACTGGTTCTTTATTGTCTGGAAAGTGAAGGAGCTTGGTAGTGTGATCAATGCTATATCCAGGACAGAAGAACTGACCTAACAGTCCAGAATAATCACACTTCTCAATAGTTGTTGGAATATTTTGGTAGATCAGGTTAAGATGTGAATTGACATACTGAACAGAAAAATGAAGACCCAACTTCTTGACATCAATTGTTACAGTTGGATAGACAGAACTGTTTTGATAGTACTGAGTATTAGCTTCCAGCAACCCATTAGCAAGAGTAATGGCTGAGATCTGGCGAGCATCAAACTTCTCCCTTTCATTTATGTAGACTAGGTGACTATTGGCATCAAACCGTAATGTAGTACGAGCTGCTCCCTTGTAGGAATCATGATTAAGAATGACAGATATGGTCCCCATCCATGTGACTTCTTCTCTAATAGAATCCTGAACAAACAGGGCATTTATGGTGAGTTCTGGGCTGGTAACCAGGTTGAAAATGAATCCTTGTTCACCTTGCACAGTGAAACAGAGTTGATCTTTGGATGGTAGTAAAACAGCAAAGTGAGGATCACCACCTCCACCACTTCTAGGGCAACGCATACAGATGCCTCCATCAGCATTACCAAGGCCTCTTCCAGGATATGTACCATCCAGAAACCAGAAGGGAATAAGTGCTGCTGCATTACCTCTATCACAGCACTGTTTGATGGAGTTTACTCTTGTAGGTCGTTTGCTGCTACTACAACTTCTAGATGTTTTGTAACAATAGACAAAGCAGACAGCACAAATTTGATGCGGTTGACTTGCACCATTTCTTTGCCCTAATATTATTGACCGACCGTTGCTCCGACAGCATGAATGTATGTTTCTATTAGCTTCAGACTCAGTAGATTCAGCAGGTTGATGACCACTGATGGCCCGAACAAACCTATTACCAGTGCCACACCGGCGGTTAGAGAAACAGGTGCCGCTTTCTTTAGGAGAGATTTGTAGAATTTCATTATAGTTGACTGAGGCCACTACAGAAACAAGAACAAGAGTAAACAGTGCAAGATACACTTGCTGTAAATTTATCATTACCTGTAGTAGCAATTAGTGCTACAAAGACTATCCAGAAAAGAGTGAGCTTCATCTTTCTAAACAGGAGCAAGTTGACCTGTAGACACTACACTAGAGTTGAGGAAGTGCTGGAGAACCAAGAGGGGGAGGGTGACTGCAGAACTGATTGTCTGACCTAAAGTGACTCTCTTTTATACCTAAACTTTATAAACCAGTTTTACTGGTTATAAATTTGGTCTGACAACTGGCAAACAATGGTTTTACTCTACTTGCAGGGCTGTAATTGTTCTGTATATCAATAATTGGGACGTCTTGTCTCTTCATCATTACAATTTCAGGGGCAGCCAAACAACATAATGTCGGACACTACAGTTTATTTTAACTCTTTTGAAGGAGTGACACACACACACATATGTACAAGTCAACTGACAATTAAAATCTTCTGCTGATCAATATTCTAATAGTATATCATCTTATATCATAATTTATTACTACAAGAAGTATATCATCTTATATCATAATTTATTACTACAAGAAGGAATATTTTTACAAACACCTATACCATACAAAGTGATGTTATAATATTAAAACATAATTTTATAATTTAATTAAGGTTTGACAATAAAGTGTGTATGATATTATTAATATTATTGTTTAATTTACACATCTACTTCATATGACTTTCATATTGCAAAATCACATGAGTAACTGTACTTTGGTTCTAAATTTCAAATCCAACACACACTAGTCTACATATATACAATACATTATCCTATTTATAGGTACATACTTGCTGATCTGTTCTTTTCATTTCATTTTTATCTAGTCACATTTACTGTCTCAATTCTTTGATCTTGTAGTCAAAAAAAAATTTTTAATTCTTTTCTTTTTCTTGACATCATAGATAAACAACATCAATGGATCAATAGGTTATTAAATGGATCAATAGGTTATCAAATGGATCAAGAGTTTATTAAATGGATCAAGAGGTTATATTAATGGATCAGTAGACCAATTAATGAATTGATCAAAGTTTGTGGGTAAAATTGAACACAACTATTTACTTTATCTTGAGAATGATGTCATCACTCTCTCTTGGATCCATTTCTTCAAACCATCAATATCATTCTTCATAGAGCTATATATAACACCATCACATTTCTTGAATTCTTGTTTGAGGTATTCTATATCTGAAGTCAATTTATCTATTTCATTCTGGCTAATGAGCATATTTCCATGGCTAATGAGCATATTTCCATGTAATATATGATATCAATGTGCTCATGTGTTCAGCTATCCTTTCATTCAGGTATCTACCCACCCATTTATTCATCCAAGCATTCAGATATTCCTTGTTAAATGACAGTATTATATCACTATCAAATGTTGAATTAGATATTAAAAACATTATAATAATCCCACCTTGTTCTACTAGTACATGTAATGAATCTTTCTTATAGATTTCAGCATTTTTTCAGAGCATTACCAATTGTCATTTAGCTGCCCTCATAAATATGTATCTAGTCAAAAAATTAGAATCTACTTTAAAAATATTGTCAGCTATTTAAAATTTGTGGCCAGCTATAGAGACAGCATTGAGTGCACAGCTGACTTAATTTGATCCTTTCTTGAATCAAGCATTGTATGAGCCACCTGCCGTTCTTGCTGTTCATATATCTGCTATGAAGCATCACATTATTTAGCGTATGTGCTAATCTACACATTTTGTGCATGTGTGTGATCTACATATATAAAAATTGGGTTTGTGTTAAAATTAGTTCCATATACTTCTGAACAGCAGAAATTACACAAAATACATACAATAGCATACATACATACATACATACATACATACAATAGCACATGTAATATCGATGCACCTGCACCAAAATATAGCAAAGTTCAGAAGTATGGGATAAAAGTTGAGTTCTGCAGCAGTGTTAGATGTTGAGTGTAGTGAAGAGATCACTGACAACGTAGTCTAAGTAATGTCCACGTAGAAGACCCTCTCCCTCGTAACCAACGTTCATTGCCATCCAACATAGTTCAGCACCTGTGAGTTCATTCACTTTTGTCTCCATGAAACTCCAAATAGGTCTGCGCATTACAGGAACTGGTTCTTTATTGTCTGGAAAGTGAAGGAGCTTGGTAGTGTGATCAATGCTATATCCAGGACAGAAGAACTGACCTAACAGTCCAGAATAATCACACTTCTCAATAGTTGTTGGAATATTTTGGTAGATCAGGTTAAGATGTGAATTGACATACTGAACAGAAAAATGAAGACCCAACTTCTTGACATCAATTGTTACAGTTGGATAGACAGAACTGTTTTGATAGTACTGAGTATTAGCTTCCAGCAACCCATTAGCAAGAGTAATGGCTGAGATCTGGCGAGCATCAAACTTCTCCCTTTCATTTATGTAGACTAGGTGACTATTGGCATCAAACCGTAATGTAGTACGAGCTGCTCCCTTGTAGGAATCATGATTAAGAATGACAGATATGGTCCCCATCCAGGTGACTTCTTCTCTAATAGAATCCTGAACAAACAGGGCATTTATGGTGAGTTCTGGGCTGGTAACCAGGTTGAAAATGAATCCTTGTTCACCTTGCACAGTGAAACAGAGTTGATCTTTGGATGGTAGTAAAACAGCAAAGTGAGGATCACCACCTCCACCACTTCTAGGGCAACGCATACAGATGCCTCCATCAGCATTACCGAGGCCTCTTCCAGGATATGTACCATCCAGAAACCAGAAGGGAATAAGTGCTGCTGCATTACCTCTATTACAGCACTGTTTAATGGAGTTTACTCTTGTAGGTCGTTTGCTGCTACTACAACTTCTAGATGTTTTGTAACAATAGACAAAGCAGACAGCACAAATTTGATGCGGTTGACTTGCACCATTTCTTTGCCCTAATATTATTGACCGACCGTTACTCCGACAGCATGAATGTATGTTTCTATTAGCTTCAGACTCAGTAGATTCAGCAGGTTGATGACCACTGATGGCCCGAACAAACCTATTACCAGTGCCACACCGGCGGTTAGAGAAACAGGTGCCGCTTTCTTTAGAGGAGATTTGTAGAATTTCATTATAGTTGACTGAGGCCACTACAGAAACAAGAACAAGAGTAAACAGTGAAAGATACACTTGCTGTTTGCTGTAAATTTATCATTACCTGTAGTAGCAATGAGTGCTACAAAGACTATCCAGAAAAGAGTGAGCTTCATCTTTCTAAACAGGAGTAAGTTGACCTGTGGACACTACACTAGAGTTGAAGAAGTGCTGGAGAACCAAGAGGGGGAGGGTGACTGCAGAACTGATTGTCTGACCTAAAGTGACTCTCTTTTATACCTAAACTTTATAAACCAGTTTTACTGGTTATAAATTGTGCTGACAACTGGTAAACAATGGTTTTACTCTACTTGCAGGGCTGTAATTGTTCTGTATATCAATAATTGGGACATTTTGTCTCTTCATTATTACAAGCAACCAAACAACACAATGTCGGACACTACAGTTTATTTTAACTCTTTTGAAGGAGTGACACACATACACCCACACATATGTACAAGTCAACTGACAATCTTCTGCTGATCAATATTCTAATAGTATATCATCTTATATCATAATTTATTACTACAAGAAGGAACAACCACCTATACCATACAAAGTGATGTTGTAATACTAATAAAAAAGAGTTAACATAATTTATAATTTAACGAAATCACTGCTGACTAAATCGTTCTAATGTCTTTAAAGCATCCTTCAGCTTACTGACCAAATCCTATAAGAAGCAAAAAGTAGAATGTGACTGTTGTAAGAGAGGAGAAATAAATACCTGCAATTGTTCTTGTGTGCAACTGAATTGAACATTGTTACATTCTATATGATCTCCTTCCTATGTAACAAATATAGTGTACTATAATTAATAATAATTACAATCTATTACCTCAGTTTTAAGGTCAATTAAAAAAACAGGTTTGTCCACTTTTTCCAAATGATTACTCTAAAGAAATAAGAATGAAAATTAATTTGGAAAAGATAGTATAATACTTTAATATAATAATCTAGTCTCCAGTCAACGTCAACTACATGTGGCAATGTTGATCTCACTCTGAAATAATAAAGTTAGACATTTAACAATAATTAATACTAAATCACACGACACCACTAATTAGAAACACAGTCAATAAACACAGATATGTACCTTCCTAAGGTAGCACGTATAGCTGGTTTGTTCTCCTGAAAAAAAAATTAACGAAAATGAAGAATATAGAAGAAGCTTAATGGTGTTGTAGCATGCGTATGTACATGTTGTGGTATTGATACTTACGCTGTATAGAGTCTGTAATGCTTTTATTCTATCAGGTGTATATTTACAATCCTCTAAGGTAGCACTAGAGAAAGGAGAAATGATAATTACTGATCATATAAATCAAGTTGTGTTTAGGACTTATTAGAAGTAGTCTCGTTCCCAGACACATGTGCCAGTATATGCCAGTAGGTCTGGGGACGAGACTATATCATAACATTATTATGTCAAAAAATTATCCACTGAAATACAAAATTTTAAGCTGTAAAGAATCAGTTCAGTATTAATATTTATATATTTTACAAAGGAGATACAAAACTTACCTCAAACTAGCTCCATCAGTATCAGTACGAGCTGCTTCTAAAATAAATGTCATCAGTGCAGAGAAACTCTCCTTAGCAACACCTTGACTTATCTTAGATAATTTAGGATCATCTGTAGAAAAAGGAAAGGGGAGTGGTCGTACTTCTTTAATAGCATTACTTACCTTGTAAGGTTTGCGGGTCCAGATCTTCTAGAGTAGCTTGTACAGCAAGTTGTGCAAGTCTTGCGAATGTTTTGTCGTCAAATGAAGAAGATCCTGCGACTTGTAGCCCTCGAAGTGTACTTTGTGACAACTCCATCTTGATGGTGCAAAAGAAGGGGTGTGGCTGGCTACAGTTAATTAACTAACCTTTAATTGATCATAATCATAATTTTATAATTAGACTGGGTATGAGAAAAAATTTTTTTAGGACATACAATATAAAATGTACTACATAAATGTATAATTTACATATGACAATACAAACAACTGATATTTAATTGAAGTAAAGATCAATCCCTGATATAAAACCTGTTTTAATAACAGGTTTAACAAAATCATGATGAGTTACTCTCAGCTGATGCAGATCGATAGCTGATAGTACTGGTCATAGACGTTGTCCAAAGAAGTTCTGTTGCGTTACTTTCATCAGAGATATCTGTATCAATACTAACTCTATTTTCCTCGTTACATTCTGTGGGAGAAGGAGTTTCTAAATGAATTCGCTTTGTGTTATTAATTGTAGGGTTATCCTCATCACTACCAGTAATGGAACGTTTATGTCCCTATAAAAAATGCATGTATTAAATAATACATCATCTCTTTATAATGTCTTTTTTATTTTTGTCCATCCAATGTCCTATTTAATATAATTATATTCTATCCATTTACTGGGAAAGTTGGAGGAGGCATTCTTCTTTTACTTGCTGCCTCAGCCATTAATTTTTCTGCTCTAGTTTTTACTTCATCATCCTTAATAACAATAGAACAACTAATATTATATGTATTACTACTATATGTATTATTATATGTATTATTGTATGTATTATTGTATGTATTGTAGTATGTATTATTATATGTATTATTGTATGTATTATTGTATGTATTGTAGTATGTATTATAGTATGTATTATTGTATGTATTACTATATGTATTATTGTATGTATTATTGTATGTATTATTGTATGTATTACTATATGTATTATTGTATGTATTATTGTATGTATTATTATATGTATTATTATATGTATTATTGTATGTATTATTGTATGTATTGTAGTATGTATTATAGTATGTATTATTATATGTATTACTATATGTATTATTGTATGTATTATTGTATGTATTATTATATGTATTATTATATGTATTATTGTATGTATTATTGTATGTATTATTGTATGTATTATTATATGTATTATTATATGTATTATTGTATGTATTATTGTATGTATTATTGTATGTATTATTGTATGTATTATTGTATGTATTACTATATGTATTATTGTATGTATTATTGTATGTATTATTATATGTATTATTGTATGTATTATTGTATGTATTATTATATGTATTATTGTATGTATTATTATATGTATTATTGTATTATTATATGTATTATTGTATGTATTATTATATGTATTATTATATGTATTATTGTATGTATTATTGTATGTATTATTATATGTATTATTGTATGTATTATTGTATTATTATATGTATTATATGCATTATTGTATGTATTATTATATGTATTTTTGTATGTATTATTATATGTATTATTGTATGTATTATTGTATGCATTATTGTATTATTATATGTATTATATGTATTATTGTATGTATTATTATATGTATTATTATATGTATTATTGTATGTATTATTGTATGTATTATTGTATGTATTATTATATGTATTATATGTATTATTGTATTATTATATGTATTATTATATGTATTATATGTATTATTGTATGTATTATTGTATGTATTACTATATGTATTATTGTATGTATTATTGTATGTATTATTATATATATTACCTTCATCCAAGAATGGTCTAGTGCTTCAGTTGTTGTTATTCTCTTATTAACATCAATAGTTAATAGTTTAGATATCAGATCAATGGCTAGGAGGAAGACAGAGAGAGAACGTTGTCACCAAATGTCATTTCCACATACCATCATTAGACACTTCTTTCCAATATTCTTTAGGAAACGAGTATCTAGCTTGACATATTTGATCTTGAAGAGTATACTCCTTAATTTCATCAGAAAATGGTGGATAACCACCCAGCCTAACAATAAAGATACCTTAATATTCATTAAGTAAATTCCTCACATGATATAAAGAATGACACCTAAACTCCAGCAATCTACAGCCTTACTATAGCCACCAAGACCAGCTGACTTTATGATCTAGAGTAATGAAGAATTAAAAATGCGGGAAATGTCAGTCAATGCCAAACCAAAGAAACAAGGCAGAGAAATAGAGCTATGAATCATTAACTAACTACAGCTACTTAATTCTGTTGTGAGTACTATATTACTATCAACCACGTAATGGAGTCAATAGATAATGATATATACTGAATTCCATTACGATCTATATGGATATTAGGGCTAACACATATATTGGGATTGTACCTTGACCCAGAGCTAACCCTCAACTTAAACTTGATCAAATGCAGAACTACACCTGACCCAGAGCTATACATGACCAATAGTTTAGCATTGTCATACCTCCATCTTTTAAATAATTGTTTCCATCAAAGACTACTATACTTAATAATAATGTCTAAGGCTTGCAAAAACGTGCACACATTTAAATGCTATTATATGAACAATATTATACTATATCAATGATGTTAA